>JACEGR010004448.1:0-87289 GCA_014170235.1 Listronotus bonariensis
TTTTAAATGGACCTTCCTTAAACTTTATTTGTTAGTTTAAAAATTCTGGAGTCTAAAAATTTCTATTTTTTTTTCATTTTATTTATAAACTGATAGAAGAAAGACTACATAACAGTTAACGTTCATTACTTGGCAACTTTTTTAAACTCCTTGTCTTAGTAAGTACTTAACTCCTACGTGCCACCACTGGATACTACAACCTTGACAACCTCTTCTTTTATAATGGTCTCAACATGTAAATTTAAGATCGATACGTAGTACTCCTTCGTCTCCATAAAGTGGTTTTTATAATGGACGAACAGTAGCACTCTTTGTTGGCGTAGATGATGCAGCCCGAATGAATGTGTGAATTGATTAAGAATAAAATCTCCTTTTAGAGCCTTCTCTCGAGATCACACACCTGACCATACGGTGGGTATTTTAAAAATTAAATTGACCCCAAGGCAATAGATTTTGATAGAAGTAAATTGTACCTACATAATAATATGTATATGGATCTTCACGGATGTCATCTGGGAAAATGATTAACCATTAGGTTTTCTACAAATTTCTAGACATTCTTTGACCGATTTATGTTCTGCATTATTAAACTCCCTCATTTTTTACGGGTTTACCGATTGATCAGGATTATGGATGGCACCCCCATCATTTGCGCTTATATGCATCTATGAACCTTTCTGGCACTGATTTGTGTGCTACTTATTATTCAAGTCGTAAAGGGGTACGTCTTAAAGCAAGCAAAATATTAAAGTAAAGTACGACACCGGTCAAATTTACCGGCAGTCTGTGTTTACGTACCAATTTTAAAATATACATTTTTTTACCTCCGGCGTTTTAACATTTATAAATTGCTTATGTATTGTAATCTAAATAGTAGTTATTTTAAAAAATAACGTACGTGGTAGCACTACCGCGTTGTCTAAAAGGTGCTGTGAAATGCAAAGAGTGCATGTTTTAGTGCTTGGACAATCAATAAGCCGACATATCTTTTAAAACTACAGCATACACATAAACACATTTCCCGATTATAATACAACTGCTTTTTAAAAAAATACTTTCTATTTTTTTCTATTGGCGTCAAAGATAATAAATTTAGATTTGTGATTTAATCTACTATAAGTACTGTACAGGGTGGCGCCTTTTCGTTGACCTTGCAGGGTATAGTGAAAACTAAAAGAGTTTGAACAAATCTGATTGCGCAATCACTATTTAAAATTCTAAAACAAATTTAATAGTCAAATTTAATTATGGCTAACTTGTTTCGTTTTGATTAGCATAAAAATATTATATTCTTGTAGTTTGATAAATACATATAAACATTGTAATAATTGGATCTCATCTTGGTATAATACGGTACTATAGTATCACATTGTCTTGTATTGTTGATTGCAATGACTTTGACAAACATCATCAGTGAACATTGAAAGCATTGGAAAAGGTGAGCTTCGGAAAAAATATTCCCTGCTATGGCCGCAAAAGTACATTACCTAGCAATGCCTTAAGGTAAGAAAACGTATTGGAAGTGTGTGGATTTTTCTTCGATCGGAGAAAAAAGATATTTATTTAAAATAAAAAAAAGGTTCTTTTACTAAATTAAAACCAAAATAAAAAAAGCCTAAAATATGGGTAAACTTCTTCGAATTCGAATACCGAATAGGTTCGAATACTACAAGACTAAACGCGACTATTCAAAAATTTGAAGAGCAAAAAACATAGTCCTCACCATCTCTTTTAACCCAGGTTTAGAAATTATAAACTCGCTTACTTGTTTTACCACTCTTACAACAAATTTTGGAGAGCAATAAAGGGCCTCATCTTATTTTTGTGTTACTTTTCTTCCGTTTTTGTATTCCAATCATGCCAATTTTGGTATTCGAATCCTGCTATTTACATTTCGCTTTCAAATACTCCGTACGCCGGTATTCGAATAATCAAAAAGTATTTCTCAAATACTTCAAAAGTATTCGAATACAGAATCCTGTTTACCAACCAAAAAGTATTCTGCCGAATGCCGAATACCAACCACACAAATGTATTCGGATACTATTAGAATACCGGCAAAATTTATTCTGAATACTATTCATAATACTCAGTATTCGAATACGACCCAACTCTGGTAGTGAGTATATCTTTGAAATGTTTACCAAAGGGACGAATTGACTATTGTCCGAATAAATCTACAGGAGCATGTTTGCTTCATTATTACTTTATAACATTTTGTTTGGTTTTAATGTTTGGTTCGCATTGTCGGAATATTGTTTAAACAAGGATTAGTTTCACGATGTTTGGGTCTTGACAACACACCATGTAGAATAAGAAGGCTTATTAAACCCGTATTGGGATTTTGATTCATAATTTTTAATAATTACCCGCTTTTCTATTGGCTATATTTTTATAAAATGATTTCACTAATATAGTATTTGCTTAAAATCATTGTATTCTTAATTATAGCAATTTATCACAGCGATATACCAAAATTCGATTATATTTAAAAAGAAAGGTCTATTTGACATAAATTGTATTATATTAAGATCGTCAATTTTAAGTCATTTAAGTCATTGACATTGGTGACGTTACATACTTGAAGTTCACTATATTTTTTAACCTACCATTATAATTAGCGAATGTTTCTGTTAAATTAAGTAATTATTTAGGATATCTTACACTGAAAAAATTTTATGAATTTACAACGTGGGAAGTTCGATATTTTTAGCCACAGTCAAACGTGACAAAATTACACCTGACTTTTACAAAAGTTGTGCAAAAAATATTTGTAAATTTACATTACATTATTATATATAATATTATGTAATATTTCACTTAATATGCAAAAATACTTAAATTGTGATTTATATTACATGTTAAGTTTAATTAAATAAACATAAGTAATAATTTACAGTTATTTCTCACACATTTTTTGTAAAATATTGTTGTAATTTTGTACCGTCCGATTGTGGCGAAAAATAATCATTGTTTTACGTTGTAAATTTACAAAAAAAAATTTAATGTAGTGCCCCAATCACTATACCTACTAACTACCTACTGATCCATTAGGTGTGTAATTAAAGTTACATGTTAGATTTTATTTACAATTTATAAGACAATTTTATTTTTTGGAATTGGAATTTAAACCATAACAACACCAGTTACTTTTATAAGCCCAAGCATAACCAGGGAATGTAAAAAGAAATAAGAATAAAAAGGACATACAAAAATAAAAGTACCTTCGTTTAAAAAAGTATACCAAAATGGTAAATAGAAAGATTATTACGAACCAAAAGTCATGCCTAAATAGCAAGTCTTGGTCTCCCTTTAACATTTTGTTGAGGGAGTTTTTAACATGCACGATATTATTATGAAGATAGTTGTCTCGTAGTAGTAAAAGTCAAGGGTCTTGTAAAATACCCTTAAAACAATTCCAAAGATGGCGGTTAGCTAAAAATATATAAATCCAGGTAAATTTTAGAAATACACTTTAAATTGACAAAGCCATTTAAAGATAATTAAATTGTTCCTAATTTAAGAAAGTACTAAACGAAATAATAATAATTTGCAGTATACAGGGGCTTATTGGATGGTCTTTTTGTTGGGTACACGCCTGGAAAGAATGGGACCGCTTCGGTTCTGGTCCCGGGGTATACGAGCTGACCCTGTTCAGCCCTATTGACCCCTATGAACTTGCCGGTCGCCTGAAACAAATTGAAAGAAAAATCCCCCAAAAACCCAAAAAATTCTAATTAAAAACGACGTTTTGGTGGCAAGTCTGCCACCGTTAAGATTATTAGGAGCTGGTTATGTAATTTTAATAGGTGGATCACCATTTTTTATAGTTAGCATTTATTTTCTACTATTTATTAAAAAAAACATTTTAGAAATAATTAACTTTGTATTAACTATAGGGACCTCTAATTTTACATTCATTTAAGGATTTGTTGCTGTAAAATTGTAAAAATACAACAGAATAATAATTGGAACATAGGTAAATACTACTAAAGCAAACTCAATGCACCCCGGATTTTTTTTAATAAAGGGATAGGTGTTCATAAAGAGGTTAAGATGTTAAAAGAAATGGTTAAGGAGCCCATTTACCCGCTCACACTGGCGTAGATATTATATTTTAAAATTACTATATCCTAAAACTGGGACACGACACCCACACCAAATTTATACCAGATGTCAGTGGCCCTAAGAGAAACACTTTGGTAAGGAAAATTACTCCATAATTTTTTCATGCAAAATTTCCAGATATCCGTTATTATTAGAAAAATGTTGATATTTTAGTAAAATTTAAAATTTGTAAATAAAATTTGATCAAATTTACGAAAAAATTGCTAACAGAGGATCCTCAATCTAGGATTTTTTCTGAGGAGGGAAGGGGTGTTCCAAAAATCTACTTTTTTGCAAATTTCAAAATTAAAATTTACCTAAACAAACTGTTTCTCTTAAGGCCATTAGCAACTGGTATAAATTTTTTGTGGGTCCCATGTCCCAGTTTTTAGATATTAGTAGTAATTTTTAAAATATTATCTTCGCCAGTGCCCGTTCATCTGCATTAAAAAAATATTGGTAAAAATATTTTACTTCTCTTCTTTTAAAATAGTATTTATTATAAAATCAGGAATAAATTATGAAGATGTTCACCAATTTTATCATAATTTTATGCCCATTTTTCTGTGGGTATAAGTCTATAGAACAGGTAGTAATAACCTGTCTACTGCCCATTGGGGCATTTAACAGCTATAAAAGAATTAGTAATGTTATGACAGCGAGCCAACAATAAAAACGTGTTAATGCAAGAAGATTTTTTACATTGACACCGTCGAGACTAAGGCCTAAAAGTTCCAGAGGCGTCCTGTAAAAATCTATTACTACAACCAAAACCCTAGTAGCGTGTTTGCTATAATAAAAAGTTAATTTAAAGGGCTATTATTATGCTATTATTATTATAATACATTTCTTACCTATACATCTTAATTTTGTAAAATTTTATTTAATATATTTAAATTTAAAATTTGTGTTTATTGCAATGAAATTGGTGGTGAAAAATTATTATAACACTATTTTACAAAACAAGAAGAATTTAACCTGGAGATGTTATATATATTTTTCGATATATTTGTACTCCTTAAATACAAATTCATAATGGCTATGAAGTCACAATATTTTCTTAATCCTAACAAAAATTGATAGATGATTAACTAGAGAATAAAACAAAGCCAACCCAGACATGCCGTATACATTTTCGACAAATCCCTGGTCAGATTTGCCCCAGCACCCTTCAATCTTTAGTAAATTGAAAAAATTGTGATATTTTTTGGTTTTTTCAGGTAAACAAAAAAAATGCGACCTTAGAATCATATCCTATTCTGACCAGGGATTTGTGTTTGGAAAGTCAAAATTATCGAAAATTTTATATCACATCTCAAAATCCGATAAACTTTTTTGTGGAATGGTTAAGCCCACAATAATAAAATATCCCTTTTTGATTTTTTAAAACGATTAACCCAATGATCTGAAAAATAAATATGGATGAATGCAGCGAAAATCACAATAACCCCTACGTGGGCACCGCGCAGTACACTTGTGGGCATGCGCAATAAACATTTACTGACTAGCCGAAAACAAACAACAGGACCGGGTTTAACATTTTGTATATGATTCATTTATAAAGAAAATATACCAAGTAATTTTGGGGTATACATATTTAAATATTTTATTTTAAGTCTGTATTCGTCTTTCATAGCAGTCCCTAAAAAGTAAACCGGTTTTATATTGGGGACTATTTTTTGTTGTATATTTTTTTATTTTTCGGTCGTATCGCCGATTTTATTAAGATTTAGCAAACGAGAGTGCTTAGAAGCACTGATCTCAATTTAAATTCCATTTTATTACTAAAACACCTTCTTTTTGATTCATGAGGACCCACTTTTACTTAACCTCAAACCTGCACGCTATTTTATGTATTATTATCTTCCTTCTTAACACTACCTTGACACAACAAAACTGAATAGTTGGTATTTTATTATAAAAGCAATTAGATTTGGTGTAACTTGTTTGAGGAATAAATCTCAATTCATAAACTGATATTTCGTTCCCGTTGGCGTTCAGTTAAGTTTGGAGTGTAATGCCATTGAAATTGTTTATTTTTGGGGTTAGGGCCAAACTGACCTTATATTTGTAATTGAAACCACAAAAAAAAGCGAATCACAAATATTAAAATTGGTAATGTACCCACTAAGTAATTATTGATTTAATTTGCCTACAAATGCCAACTTGAAATAAACTTGATAATGTAATAATCTTAAACTAGGCTTAAAGCGCAATGGAATCGCTTGGACTATTTAATTTCATTCAAAACATTCCACAGAAAGATACCTATGTTCCTTTTTTAACATACGAGCAATAAGCAATCTACAAGATATTATATGGTATAAATCGTCCTCAATATCACAAAACGGCGTATCTTTATGTTTAAATTTCACGAGGGTGCTTTTTAGGTATTTTTTGTACTACTCTTTTTTAGTAAAATGAAATAGGCTTAGTATTATATTTCTATAAATTTTAAAGATATCAAAATCTAATATATGCCTATTTGTAATATTAAGAAGCAACTTTATTTAAGCAATTACATCAGCTCTAGTCAATTTTCCTACTTTTTGAGATACGCCACATCGTGATATTGCTGACGAAATTGCTTATGGCTACGTGTTATAACTTGTAAATATGTCAAATTATTTTAATTAAACTGCCATATTTTATTTTGTGTAATTATAAATGCATCAGTCCAATGCTAATACAGGGTGTCCGACTATATTTTAACAGATTTTCACCGCGAATAATTATAAAAGAAATAAAATTATCAAAATGCGGTTTTCGCGAAAAGCCTTAGATTTTTTTTAAGTTTCTTTTTATATCCTTGCCATTTGGTTGTGACATTTATTTCTTACGAAAACGGTCAATTTTCGTATATAGGGCAAGTTTGTTATTTTAAATGGAACCCCATATACAGGGTGTCCTGATAAGGTTGTCCTCCGGCGATATCTCGGAAACCGTTCATCGCATAGCTTTCGGAAAAAAATATTTATAGTAAAACCGGCCTCGAGAAAATGCTGGAAATTATTTTCAAGTTTCTAATTCCGCCGCTAGAGGGCGTAAAACTAACAACAAAACTAAAAACACGGATTATTTAAGAATATGCCATATTAACTTATACCGCTGATAGTTTTGTCGCAAACTATGTAAAATCAGAAAACTTTTTTCTTTTAAGCGTTTTTTCCTAACCTGTCAAATATAGCAAGGTGGGGGAGCGAATGTACATTTGAAAAAAATTAAATATCTTTCTTTAGGCTTGACCGATTTTAATAAACTGGGTCTTGTTTGCAAGAGCTTTTACCAGGAGCTTAAGATGAAATATTGGTATAATTAATTATTTTTTTGTTTTATTCCTGGAGACTGATTTATGTCAAAATTTTACATTTTGTCATTTTTTCGAAAAATTTAAATGCAATGGTATTTTTATTATAAGCTCATTAAAAGGGCATAAAAAGTAAAAAAACTGGTGAAAACCGCATTTCGATATCTTAATTAATTCTCGACTTATTACCGAAAAACTGCATTAAGTACTCGTAATTTTCCCTATTTTAAGACAAGCAATGCGGCGCGGCGTTTTTATCGAGAGTGCCGGGATGTCAAAATTCGAAAAATCACAGAAAACAGGAACTTCAAAAATGACAAGTGCATTGTTTTTCAGCCCTGATAAATTTGAATTTAGTTCTTGTGGATTAAGTTAATTTAAATTATGTCTTATTCTACCGCCGAGGCATACGATATGCTCGCCGTTTATTTTGAAAATTTTCAGAATGCCTGTATTGCTGCAAGACAATATGTCATCAGATTTCCCGAAAGACGGCATTTTAATAAAAAAGTGTTTAGACGTTTGGCAACCCGTTTAAGAGAAACTGGGAATGTGCATCCTATTCCTGCACCAATTAGACAACGACCAGCGCGAAATGAAGACACAATTATAAATGTTCTTGCATATGTAGAAGCGGATCCACATTTGAGTGTTCGAAAAATTGCAAGTGATTTAGGAATAAGTAAAACTACAGTTCACACCATTTTAATTGATCATAAATTGCATCCTTATCATATTATGTTACACCAAGCGTTGCTGGTAACAGACTTCGATCGGAGATTAGACTATTGTTATTGGTTAAGGAATATGCTAGTAGAAGACCACGAATTTTCGCTTAGAGTTTTGTGGACCGATGAGGCAACATTTACAAATACCGGAGGAGTAAACTTGCATAATATGCATTATTGGTCAGCTAGTAATCCTCACTGGATGAGAGAAGTTGACAACCAAAACAAGTGGAGCGTTAACGTCTGGTGCGGGATTTTGGGGAACAAAATTATTGGGCCGCATATTTTTCAGGGTCATCTAAACGGCGAAATGTACTTAAATTTCCTTAGAAATGATCTGCCAGGTCTAATGGAAGAGGTTCCGTTAGACATCAGAAGAACAATGTGGTACCAACATGATGGATGTCCTGCGCATTTTTCTCTGGATGTCAGAAATCATTTAGATTATATCTATCCAAATCGTTGGATTGGAAGAGGAAGCCTCTTTCCATGGCCACCTAGATCCCCAGATCTAACAGTTCTAGACTTTTATTTATGGGGGAGGTTAAAAGGTATGGTTTTGAAACACGACCTACCACGCCAGAGGATATGATTGCCCGCCTACAAAATGCGATAAACCATATCTCAAGGGCCGAGATAGAAAGCGCTGTTCTAAGTATCAATCGAAGGATAAATCTTTGCATTTTAAGTAACGGACAACATTTTGAGCATTTGTAAATAAACTTTTTAATAAACTGTATTTTACTTCATTCATTTTAATTAGCCTAAGCCCGTAGATAATAATAAATCAGCTATTATTATCCACGAGCCGTGTAATAATAAATGCTGTTATTAAATTAATGATAAACAAATTATAAGGATAATATTTAATATTCGTAGAAAAACAAATTGTTTTCGTTGTCATGGCACACTCGACAAAAACGCTCCGTTGACTGCTTAAAGAAGGAAAGAATATGGGTAATGCAGTTTTTCGGCAATAAGTCGAGAATTAATTAAGATATCGAAATGCGGTTTTCACCAGTTTTTTTACTTTTTTATGCCCTTTTTAATGAGCTTATAATAAAAATACCATTGCATTTAAATTTTTCGAAAAAAATGACAAAATGTAAAATTTTGACATAAATCAGTCTCCAGGAATAAAACAAAAAAATAATTAATTATACCAATATTTCATCTTAAGCCCTGGTAAAAGCTCTTGCAAACAAGACCCAGTTTATTAAAATCGGTCAAGCCTAAAGAAAGATATTTAATTTTTTTCAAATGTACATTCGCTCCCCCCACCTTGCTATATTTGACAGGTTAGGAAAAAACGCTTAAAAGAAAAAAGTTTTCTGATTTTACATAGTTTGCGACAAAACTATCAGCGGTATAAGTTAATATGGCATATTCTTAAATAATCCGTGTTTTTAGTTTTGTTGTTAGTTTTACGCCCTCTAGCGGCGGAATTAGAAACTTGAAAATAATTTCCAGCATTTTCTCGAGGCCGGTTTTACTATAAATATTTTTTCCGAAAGCTATGCGATGAACGGTTTCCGAGATATCGCCGGAGGACAACCTTATCAGGACACCCTGTATATTTTTCTATAATCCTTAAATACAATTTTTCCCGCTAAAAAAAAATTAACCCAAACCATGACTATTTCAAAAAATAATGGATTTATTGATCTCTAAGAAATTGACTGCATGGCAATAAAGAGTATTATTTAAAACAGGGTCTGTCGACGACGTCAATTTTACCTGGATTTTACGATCAGGAAATCCCAAATTATAAATTAAATTAGGATGAGTGTGACCCTGTCACAGCATAGGTAAACGTTTTCAGTGTTGCAACCACTATATTTATTAAAATACTGCTAATTTTGTCAATGTTGCCAACACTATATTGAATTTTAATTGAAAAACACTAACTTTTTATGAGAACTGCGCATGTGCAAAGGTGTACAGCAATTCTCCCAGTGTGGGGTAAAAAATTCTTGCGCAGGTCTATTGAAAATATATGGGGATCATTTTCTATTAGCAATCCTTTTAATTTTTAGATCATTGGATTAACCTGGTAAAAAAAGAAAAAAAAAGAAAAAAGAAAATTGCATTCGTTTCTGAATGAAACCTTTTATTTAAATTACAGCTTGGGTGAAAAAAAGCCATCTTTAAAAAAATATATACAGTGGATTTATTTAATGCTTATATATTTTTAAAAAAATACATTTAAAAAAATCAACTTTGGAATATGAAATTGTTGCATAAATACTATACTTAAAAGTGAAATTTTCAGATGAACATTCCTAGATGGCGGCTTGGCGCCATCGTGCGAAAAAAAGAGGGTCTTGTAGCACATCATTTTAATGCTCCCGACGAATACTTTATAATCCTGGAAAATAAAGGCAATACCTACCTTAACCCAATACAAAATAGCGGTACTTTAAAAACTACCTAAATACCCGATTGGATGGCCATATTTCTGAAACTAATAAAGTTAGATGTACATAATTTAATATTCTTTCCAAGCTATTTAAAGATATTTTTAATAATAATACCTATAATATACAGGGTGTTTTATTAAAAAATATATATAGTTTTTCTATTCCCCTGTATATCGTTACCATTAAAAAGATCTTCAAAAGAGCCATTGAAAAATACTACATTAAGTCCAACTAACTTTATTATTTTCGGAAATATGACCATCCCAATCAGGTATTTGGATAATTCTTTAAAGTACCGCCATTTTGTAGTAGGTGGAGATATTGCCTTTATATTAGAATTTATTATAGTTAGAAGGCACTCGTTAGAAGCTTTAAGATAATGTGCCACAAACCCCTTTTCTACTTAACTTTTTCCAGACGCCCAGCAACCGCCTTGAAATTTTAATCTATAAATTTCACTCTAAAATATAGTATTTATGCATCAATATCATATCCAAACTTTTAATTTTTTAAATTAAATAATAACTAAATACACACAAAAAAATACATTTTAATATTATATGTTATTAGCCGATTTCATTTTTCATTTTTTTTTTTGTTTATTATTTTAAAATTTTTAACGAGTTTGTTTCATTTTTTTAAATATTTATTTTACTTTTCATTATTAATATTTAATCGGTGATCATACAGTAAATAACAGAACTAGTAGGTACCTTTTTCTCTCACGTACTTTTAGGTACAAAACGGTAATGCTACCCCTAATATGTATAAGTTGGGTATAAACGGAAACACCTGACCCACAAAAATAAAATACACGCAAAAAAGTAAGAACCATTAGCTAAATAACAATGGCATGACAAATAAAAATATTTATTTTGACACTACAACCTTAATTGTTCAAACATCCAGCATAGAGCATTGGTAGCATATATCTACTAGAGACAGCTTTGCCTGAAAAATAAGTCTAGTAGTAGGTTTTCTTATGGGACCACCGCACCGCGAAAGTGCACTCTTTCGCATTAAAGATACATTTTAAAAATTGGTTTACAATTAACGGAGTAATCTGTGTACATACATAAAAAAACATCGGTGTCGAACATACATATAGCCAGAGTCTTTCTATATATATATATGGGTCGCGACATACGGCCATATTGGTTTGACGTGTGTTGACGTCAGTGTCCACTTTTCGGCCATGCTCATCAGTGCCGGAGAAATACACATTTTATAGTATTATTAGAATAACCGTTTGCAAAACACTTTTTAATTATTATTTAGTCGCAACCTCTTCGACTTTAAATAAAAAACCTTTGGGATCACATCTTTCCACAAATATCACTTTGAAAACAATGCAAAACGAAAAGCATCAATTCTAGACGCCACTGAATTAATCATCAGCTGTTAAAATATAATGACTTTACCCAGTCTTACCAACTTTTCCCGGTACAGTGCTTTCCCTTGCGCCTCCGACCTCGAACCGCCTAAAGTCGAGGATGTGTCGCAACCACTGATCTCAATGGATTGCCAATGTTATAACCTGCGCGAAACAAAAGTTACATTTCATGGGCGAAAAATCGGTTTGTACGCAAGCCAGTTGAGGGTAAACGCACCCGGACCTAAACAAACTATTCGCATTATATGAAAGAATTTGTTGACCGCGTCCTGCTTTTCTGTTTGAAGTACGGTAGCTAATGAGCGTTACGGTCAGACCGCGGACGAAGGTACGGGGTGCCGGTGTTTGTATTTTGCTAAGGCTTTTAAGTGCGCATGTTCGTCCACCCACTGCGCGCGGTCGTAAAAATCCGAAAAATGCTTCTTGCCACTGCGGATCTAAATGTAGGTTATCTATGGTCGCAACCTAATCTAAGTATATATAAATTAACCTCCTTCTTTTTTTAAAGTCGGTTAAAAATAACGAAGCTTTTTAACTTTTAAAGCAATAAAAAATAAAAATTGATTTAAATACAGGTAAACATCTACGCTCCTGCAAACTACATTTATCTCTATCGCGTCTCTGGTTCGGCTCGGCTTAGTTAACACTTCTTCGCGGTGGGTGGTCTGAGGGTGAGTAAATATTTAACATTTTAATTTCACCTGGTACTTGACGAACCCCAAAAACAATAATGTTCAAATAGGTGGGTTTGCGGCGTACCCTTTGATGCTGCACACAAAGTAATAATGCAATTTTTCTCTTCTTAAGTGGGACAGAAAAGACATTTTATTTGATATTTTTGGGTGCTTAAATAAATATTCATTAATTAAATAAAAACTGATTGTATTTTTATCTTAATGGCAGGGAGGCTCAATAGGGAATTTCAAGATTTACTAGAGCGCGGCAGATTAATATACCGGAAGATATTTTGTACCCGGTTATGTACCTCCACCAAATATGAGCCCCGTATACAGGGCCGATCGTAAAAACAAAAATATATCCAAAAGAAATTTTCGAGCGCGTTAGATTAAGATAGGGTGAGTTAATTGCATGCTAACACAGTATATATTCCACTAATCTGGCAATTTGAGATTGACGTAAAGAAAGTGGAGGACTACAGAAGTTAGTAAAAAAATGTTGACATTCTCGAGCGTGGCTATTTTTTTATTTCGAACAAAATAATTTAAGGATAACGAAAAATATATAATTCGATGCGATCCAAACGATTTCCACAAGCCGAAATAACAAAAGTAATTTTTGACATGTTTAAAAATCTATAGCCGCTTTCCCCACCGATGAAAAGGTATACAATATATGTATACCATTATTTTCTTATCATCTAAGCTTGGCAACCCAATAGGTCTCATGAGCTCAAATAATCCCCATTTACCATCGTGGACTCCCTTACCATAAGGTAACATCTTCCATTCACGGACAATATTTAGTAAACTTAATTTTATCTACTTTGTTATGTTACATGGATTTGCATTTAGCCGAACCAACGAAGAAACCCACAATAACTAATATACGTCGATGAGATAGATAATTAGAAAGCCAAGTACAGAGTTTAGTTGAGAGACCTTAGGAGAAAAGTTTATTAAGAAGTGCGGCATACCAGACCTGGTCACAAGCTTTGGATATATCAAGAGCAACGATCTGGGACTCTGGAAACTCAAGAGATCTTTTGTGGCAAAATCCATACTGCCTGTCATGCAAAATTTTGTGTTTTTCTAAATAATGAAAAATTTGGGAATTAATGAATTCTTCCATTACTTTACAAAGAACTAAGAGAATTGAAATTGGTCATTAGTTAGATGAAAGAGATTTAGATCCTTTCTTGGGAATAGGTTAAATAAGTGCAGCTTTCCAGCTCTCCGGTAAGATACCTCGTCGCCTTGCATACAAAGGGGCGTAACTCAAAAAAACAAATTTTACAGCAGAGGAGATTAAAGATTTTGGAGTGAAACTAAAGCTTTTACGAACGAACTGCTTGTAATATTGAGCCGTTTTTATTTTTAATATGTGTCAATTGGTCGCATACATGATTAACACCGGGAGTTTTTTATAAGATATCTATAATTGTTAATAAAATAAATAAATTATAAGATACGCCCTTTTATGTGCAGTGGTTAATAGCATATCAGTAATGTTAAAAATAATATACGCCCTTAAAAAAAGTAACAAAAGTTTATTTTAATGTCGATTTTACATTTAGTTATATCCTAAACTAAACAAAAACCCCTTCGGTGCCATATGCATATTTAGGTAGTATCAAAAATAACTAATAAACAAAACATTATCAGATACCCTACTGCATAAAATAAAACAACATATTTATTAATTTAAGTACAATAATTGTTAAGAGCATTAAAATCAAAGAGCAACAATGGTAACCTACATAAATTAAACGACTACTGTTTTTATGTAAAAACACAACCCTGCATTTATCATTTTTTTAAGAAAATAACGAATTTGTTATAAATCATCCGGTATTGTTTTTACATTAAGTTAATGAACAAAAAAGAAACCAATAAACAATATAATATGAAAAATCTTAAATTTTAATAGGAAATCAAAAATATCAAGCCTCATTCATAAGGAAGAGAACTGTAAAATGTAATATGTTCTTGAGTGCGATTCTACCCTAGGAAATCTGTTTATATTATGTCTAATAGCCCGCCTTATGCTTTCATCTTTTTCTTTAATACATTCAGGCCGTCCACTTCGTTTATCTTTTTCAATTATCCCAGTTGGTTTTAACTTTCTTAGGCAGTTTCGCATTACTTTCTTACTAATACTTAAGGTGTTGAGAAAAAATACCTGACACACCTAAATACGAGCACTTTTCAGAGGCATAAAATACCAATGGGAATGGGAGCATCTCGAATCTTCATTTGTTTTTGTTTTTTGTTTAGTTTCTTCTTTAATAATATGTCGATTTATATATTCTTGCTGGAACTGAAGATCTCCTAAGGAATAATAAGCATTTAAAATTTCTTGACGGTCTTTTTCTGTAAAATCATGACATCTTTTTCTACTTTTTACGCACACATTACCTTTGCAACGATTTCTTAACGTCTTTGGTAAAACTATGTTTATAGTTTTAGGTATAATATACGATTGTCCAGATCTTCCCAAGCTTTGAGCAGTTTTCTAAATAAGTAGTTTTCTAGTCTTCTTGACTTTGACTACCCGTGGACATCCGTCCATTGCAAAATCCTCAGGCGTTCGTTTTTTTGACGTATTTGTAACTTGCAACAAGGTGGGTCAGTACTAAAGTGGTCCCAATTGAGGAGTATAAGGCATCTGGGACATGAAGCCCAGACTTCGCCTTTACAATATTTCCATCCAGATCATGTTCGCGGCATGATTTTTTAAAGTGCCTTTTACACGTATAAATTTCACAAAAAGAGCAAAATTGGTCTCCTTCTTGTCTGCACCCTATTACTGAGCACAGGTCTACATAGTTCGGATTTTTATCCAAGTCATCATTATATGGGATGTCAGTCTCATCTTTGGTATTTGATCTGCTTTAAAATTGTAGCTTTTCGCGTGTTGGATATTACGGGTAGAACGAAATGGTTCGTTTGTGACAACTGCTCTATCTGCTGGTATGGATATATTTTGTCTTATAACTTTACCGCTGTCGGTACAAGGCATTTCTTTATTCAGATGCACAGATTTGTTGGCTTTCGTAATTTCCAGAAGACAACAAACTGAAAAATGTTCATGCAAACTATCCGAACATAATAATTCAGTTTCGCTTTTATTTTTCAAAATTGATTCGTGATACCCTATGGTTTCATTTTTTTTAATAGCTTTGCCCGGTTTTGTAAAAGGAAAGGTAGTTTCAAGAAGGCGACTAAGAGGCGAATTGTCCGATGAACTGTCTGAATTTGAGTCGTTGGATTTTTCTAACTTTCGTTTTCACATGCTAACACACTTCCGTAATACCACTTTTCTTGTACATCATTTTAATTTTACTGCCTCGTTTAAAGTATTTTTGATTGTCATCTAAAAGTTCATTAGAATTTACAACGTTTTTTGTTTTGTCGTCAAAACACTAATACATCCATACTGATTTTAGTTCTTTTTATTCTGAAAAAGAAGAATGAAACATAAGGTGGCAAAAATTCTCAATTTTTTGATTTTAGGATTATGTCACACATACACACTTGTAATACTAAAAACGTAGCGATAATGATGCTATTTTTTCAAAAATAGTTTTTTTACTTACCATACGATTTTTGCACTGTTAAACAATTATTTTATATATTCTGATGAAAAAACGAAGATTGAACATACACTTAACAGTTGTAAACAAGTGACTGGAATGATCAATCGGCTAAGTAGGGGTCTTTAGCACACAATTGTAGTTATTGCAATGGGCGTATTGGATGACTTTACCTTAAATGATTGCAAACTAAAGGGCGTATCTTAAGATACGCCTTCTTAAATACAAATCAAGAAAAAAATACTGCAAACAAAAAGGCGCATCTTAAATACGCCTTTTTGTTAGCAAATTAATTCTGCAACATATTGTTACGCCTAAATAATTTTTTTCAATAACTTTTAAACTAAAAGGAATTAAGGTAAGCCCATTAGACAGCCGCTAGAAATGTCTAGGACAATCAGTTTGGTGGACGTTACTCAAAAACACAAAATTTTGAGATACGCCCCTATGTATGCAAGGCGACGACCTGTGTCGTAAGAAATTCGAAAGAGCCAAGTTAAGATTGGTGCAAGTTCTGGAGCACATTTTTTTACGACTGCTGGTATACCGTCTAGCCAAGACGATTTTTTGGTGTTAAGAGAAGAAAGGATACGCTTAATGTGTTTTACCTTAAAAATAATATCGGGCATTTTATGAGGAACTGAGATAATTGCCGTGGTTTAGAAAATATAGCCATTGTAAGTTTAAAAAAACGCATCCTGTATTTATATTTCTATTTACAAAAAAAAACCTTTTAAGTTAAAATGGGCAAATATCAACTTATTGCAGTACAATATAAGAAATTAACAAAATGTCCCATAACATCCTTATCCCCTGACGCCTTCAATTATGTGTATCTGACGGTGAGGACCTTTCTTTTTTTTTCCTGCTCTTCAAATTTTTTTGTCCAATTTTCGATTCTGCCATACAAAACCTAGTTCTTTATCCATTTCATTACCCCTCTTACCCCCGAAAATGAACTTACCTAGGCCACTGATTGAAATAATTTATATATCTTATAGTTACTTCCACCCAGCCATACTAAAAAACTGGGGCAATGTACTTATTTCAAAAATATAATTGAATAGTCATTACCATCAGTACTTACTCACAAAAGTTTACATAAGATGCTATCACATAGTAAATAAACAATTTTAGCATTCATAATTAATTAATAAATTAATGTCAGCCATCAAAACCCTCTTAAATTACTTAAACGAAGGTCTTCAACTTTTAAGTTATTTTAAAGTTTATACCTTCTAAAATGATAATTTCTGCTCATTTTAAATAAAGAGAAAAAAAAACATCATATTTAGTATGACCCTTAGATCAAGTCTGGGATCAAGTACATTTTTGTATAACTGGAAAGTTAAAAAGGGTTTGAATTTTAAATCATTTTAATTTTGCCGCTGATGAGTGGAGAACAGAAGTGTATCGGTACCTTTAAGTTTTTTCTATTTATCGAAAAATATTAGTTTTAAATTAAAATACAGGTTATTTCCTAACCACGGTACGAAACTTTAAAGAGTAATTTTTATGGCATTTTATGAAGAAAAGTGCCTATGTATGTCCGGAGTTTCTTCGTTGCTGAGATACAGGGCGTTACTTTTTTTTTTAAAGGCGGTATTTTATAAATATTTTTAATACGTAGCCAGATACCAAACACTTAAAAGTTGCATTTTTAGTTGCTTCATAGAAAAAAAACTTAAAAATCCAGGGGCGTACATTTTTCTCTCAATAATATTAGCTGTGGAGCCGACTGAGATGCCACTGGACCCAATAAAATTAATCTAGTTAGAGTTTTACAAGCGCTTTATTACATCAAACAAACGTACCAAAGTTCAACTAAATCATATCTAAGATATTTCATATTTATAAAATAACGACTTTTTTAAAAACTGTGCCCTGTATCTTAAAAACGAATCAATTTCAGACATATGTTCATAGGAACTTTTTTCATAAAATGACATAAGAAATCACTCTTTAAAGTTTCGAACCGTACTTAGGAAATAGCCTGTGTATTAATTTGAAAAAAGTTCTTTTTAAGCCACCCTGTACATCCAACCAGTTGCGGAGCAACACCAAAATTTTATGAGGGTAAGATACATTTTGCAAGGCTCTCATATCCGAGAGGCCCCCTTTCGCAAAAAAGTTGGGGAGCAAAAAAAAGGTCTTTACATTTCTTGCGAGGCCTTTAACTACTAATGCAAAATGTATGGCGCGAGACCTCCCGGGCCGCGAGGCGGTGGGCGATCGCCCACATCACCCACGCACTTCGCCGCCTCTTTTTTTTTATCTTTGGACAAACCACGAAGGCCAAAAGCCTAAATACTAACGTACCGTGGGTGTCTTAAGCGATGTAAGAGGGAGTTTGTTGACACGGGACTTAAATACTTGAAGATTTGGGGGAAGGAAAGACCTCCGCGGGCAGCAGGTTCCACAACCTAGAAACTCTAGGGATAAAAGAACGAACAAAGTGGGAAGTTCGGGGCCTGTCCAGTTGGACCGTATAGGGATGCATACGCGCGGAACCACGGGTTTCTCTGTTGGGAACCGTAAGTGGAGGAACTATACTGGACAATCCTTCAGAGCAGAAGCCATGGAAGTACCTATAAAAAAGCGATAAATCCCCCACAGCCCGACGATGTGCAAGAGAGGGAAGCCTTTCTGTAAGTGAAGGATCATTAATGAGACGAATAGCTCTTCTTTGAATAGAATCAAGAATGCTTAGGGTTGTGGGGGACGCCATGCCCCAGATATGAGAACAATACTCCAAGGGAGGTCGGATTTGGGACACATATAAAGTGTATAAATTAGAAGGGGAAAAATACTAAGCTGCCGTGGCTATAAATACAATGTGTTTATGCCGGTTGAGGTTACTTTCAAATGTGACGCCCACAAGATTAAAGGTGTCTTTGCTCTGTAAAACTTGGCCGCTCATAAGTAGAGGATGAGTATTTGATGATTCTTTTCGCGACAAGGAACATGATTGTGTCTTGGATGCATTAAAATGGACGAGATTTTTAGCGCCCCAATCCAATATTAAATTAAGATCCTGCGAAAGAGATATCTGCATCGCTCTGCGTTTGTTTTCCATGTCAGGTTTAGTAATGGGTTTAGGAACCTGAAAACTGAAGTGAAGGGTACTGTCGTCGGCGAAACTATGAATGGTATTAGTTGTGGACGAGAGAAGGTCGTTGATGTGAAGAAGAAACAATGTTGGTGCCAGAACTGAGCCCTGAGGGACTCCCGCATTTACTTGGTGAAAGCTTGAAGAATGGCCGTCCACAATAACTGATATACGACGATTAGATAGATAACTAGAGAGCCAAGTACAGAGTTTAGTTGAAAGACCATAGGAGGGAAGTTTATTAAGAAGTGCGGCATGTCAGACCTGGTCAAAAGCTTTGGATATATCAAGAGCAACGATCTGGGACTCACCTAGAAACTCAAGAGACTTATTCCAGCAGTGTGATACGAAGGAAAGAAGATCTGCTGTAGATCTTTTGTGGCGAAATCCATACTGCCTGTCATGCAAAATTTTGTGTTTTTCTAAGAATTTAAGAATTTGTGAATTAATTAGTTTTTCCATTACTTTACAAAGAACTCAGAGAATTGAAATTGGTCTATAGTTAGATGGAAGAGATTTAGATCCTTTCTTGGGAATAGGTTGAACACGTGCAGCTTTCCGGAAAGATACCTGTGTTGTAAGAAATTCGAAAGAGCCGAGTTAAGATTGGTGCAAGTTCTGGAGCACATTTTTTTAAAACGATTGCTGGTATGCCATCCAGCCCCGACGATTTCATGGTGTTAAGGGAAGAAAGGATATGCTTAATGTGTTTTACCTTAAAAATAATATCGGGCATTTTATGAGGAACTGGGGTAACCGCTGGAATTGGATGATTTACGGGAGGGTCAAGGGTTGAATTGGCAGCAAATTGTTTAGCAGCCTCTGCATTCAAAAACATTTGTTATTATGGAAATCTATTGTCTCATGAAGTAGGACTTTTTATAAAGAGGCAAATTTTTTCGGAAAGTTAATTTCTTATAAATATGGATTTTTTTAATAATATTTCTATACAAAATAATCATAAACGTCCCTTACTAACGTTAAAGATATGTATATATATGTATATATATATATATATATATATATATATATATATATATATATATATATATATATATATGTATTGTTTCAAGTACTTAATTGTTTATGAAGAAATATACAAAAAAATGTTCGTCTGAGTCTCAGACCCAGGACCTTCGCGGCTCTACTGCAGAATTTATTTGCCGTCTAACCAAACAAGAACAGGTGGAAAACCTAAAACGCTGCTTATTTTTCATCGCTCGCATCTATCTATACAGAGTGATTCAAAATTCGACTTATTCCTTAAAAACGATACAGGTCATTTGTAACAATATCTTTACTAGGATGGTCTTTTCGTTAGGTACACGCCAAAAAGTGGAAAAAATGGGACCGCTTCGGCCCTGGTCCCGGGGTATTCGAGCTGACCCTGTTCAGCCCTATTGATTCCTATAAACTGGCCGGTCGCCTGAAACAAAATTAAAAAAACAAAACCCAAAAAATTCTAATTAAAAACGACCTCTCGGTGGCAAGTCTGCTACCGCTTTCAAAGTTAAAATTAAGTTAAAAAATAAAAATAAAAAAATAACTAATAATTAAATTAAAAATGATTAAAATTTTAGGCATTTTTTTAGTATCGCAAACTGAAAATAGTTTTGCGTAAATGAGTGACATAAGTAACTGGTGTGTTTATTATTTGTAAGACAAAAAGTTAATGAGTAGGGAAGAGCATTTATGTAAGTTGCATATTTTGCATTTTTTGCTTATTTTATGCAAAAAACCTGTTTTTACATGATTTTTAAAAAGCTAACATTAAATGCATGTTTTACACAAAAATATTCACCAAGATTAGATATATTTCTGGGGATGACGGACGGTTAGAACATGCTACCGAATGTTCCACTTCCCCCTCACCCAATAAATAATAACAAGATGGGGAACCTGGTTAAAAGCGGCACTTTTTCATTACAAAAATTTTAGTGACATGTTGGAATCAAATAAGTTGTCCTTAGTAGAGTTTTTAAATTTAATCAATCAATTGCGAACATCTGTTATTGCTGTTAGTGGTACTATTGGGAGAAAAATAAGAGAAAAACTCAGGGCCGTATTAACTGCTTGAGGCGCCCTAGGCTAGAATTCCCGGAGCGCCTATTTTCTCCATTAAAAAATTTGTGAAGAGCAAAAAAAAGGTCCTTTTCTGCGTAGCGCCTATTTTAGGTGCCAGGTCCTTACTTCATCACCCGAAATAAAATTTGATGACCAAAAAAATAAAAAAAAGGTCATTCCCTCCTTTTCACGCCTATTTGCCTATTTCATTCCAAAGCACCTTAGTCACAGAGAAATTAGGCATCAAAAATATCACCAACTCAACCTACACTGTTTTTTAAAAAGTTCCCCTGTCTGGCCCCTATTATTTTCATGGCGCCCTAGGCTGAAGCCTAGTCAGCCTAATGGATAATACGGCCCTGGAAAAACTCAAAAATGTATTAAAGAAAGATGAAGGATATTTTTTTATATGTGGCTAAAATTATCTCTGGTGACTTTGTAAAAAATTTTAATGGAGATACAAGTTTACTAGGTACTTTAAAAAAATATGTCCCAATTAGGTCTGTTGATGTAAAGCGAAGCTTTTTTAAGACATAAGTATTTAGTAGACAATTTTGAAAAGCATTTAATTGTTTATTGTTTTTAAATAATTATTATTAATAATATTTTTATTTAGTTTATTCTTTCTATAAATACAATTTTAATATTATACTGTTGATCTTTTTGTTACTATGTTACTACTACTAAGTACCTAATACATTTTTATTTACTTGTTTTATTTTAGAACAAAAATATTTGCATTTAATTATATATTTTATGCATATCTTGGTTAAAATGCTTCCATATATATATATTTATTTACTTTTTTTGTATATATTTGTTCATCTCTAGTGATGAGTTAGTTGATTTTTAGTTTTCCTGAAGATACTTTAGGAAAGGAATAGAGCATATCTTTAACAAATTATTTCCCGACCCCCAATTAGAGATCGGTAGTGGGCAGTTTCTGAGACTTACAGAAAATCTAGTTGTGCCATTTAATTAATTTTTAATTTTTAATTTTTGGGACTTTTTCAAAATTTTACAAATTTTATCATTTGTTTTAAGGGTTTATTCCAGTTTGGTACATTTTTGTTTCGGCACCCAATAAAATTTTACCTGACCTGACCTTTTTTTCTGGTTTGGACACCTCGGCAAAAATGTATAATTATCTTTTCTCGTTGGTACCCCAAAGGTGGAAATAGAATTCTTCAGTGAATATATAAAGTGTGTAGTAGTCTTGGGTTTAATTTAAAGAATTAACGAAAAGGCGTTGCTTACCAGAAATTACCATACTCTGTAATAATAACAGAACTATTGTAATGCAATAAGATTGTCACCGATTTGGGAGTTTTTACACATGGGTTTTATTTAAATTTGCATTTGGCTAATGCGTATTACAGCGCTCATGTAAACTTAGAATGAATATGTCTTAGAATCCAATACATTGTATCTCTTTGGTTCTAACTGACTTCGTACTACATCGTAACTTTTTTTTAGTTTTAAAGAAAATGATATATCTCGGAAACCGTTCTCTGTCAACACCCTGTTGAGAACATTTTGTTGCAAATGACCTTTAATATCACTACTTTTGAATTTCCAGTCACCCAGTATAATAAGTAGGTACTCATAATAGATTGTAAAAGATTTTGTTACTATAGAGTTTAATCTTTAGTTTAACCTGAAAACTTTAGTAGATGTATATTTTATTTTTATAAATTTATGTATAATGCGCCATAGCGGATCTAATTTTCCTCTTTTTAACGCTTAGTTTATCCATATTTTTATTAGTTACGTTTTTTAATGTATTAATCAAACCAGCGCCATCAAATACTTTGCATACTTAAAATTTTATCAAATATTCAGTAATTGCTACAAAAATTGTGTAAGATAATTAAATTAAGGTCCCATTCAGCCACGTGGCGGCTCATGGGGTCTCAAACGCCCACTTCCGACCGGAAGTGAACCGCGGACGTCACTTATGCATGCTTTTTAGTAATTTACCTATAATTTACCCACAATTTACTCATCGTATGTCAGAACAATGAACGTAATTCCCGTGGTAAAATAAGGTTTAGTTAAATCTAGTAGTTAAGATTCGTATATATATATAGTTTTATATCAGCGTTCATATTTTCTAGCTTATACTCAGAAAAAAACAATTAATAATTATCTATGGTGTAAAATATATGAAAAGTCAAAAATATATTTTTAATACTTCTAAGCACAGCACACAGAGGCTAAAAAATCCCGCACAAACATTATGAAGTTGTGCCCTCGGTTAAATTCGGTGCAGCATGCTGATCAATAGTGCCAATGAGTGCAACCCCCTAAAATCAACCCCCGACATCGTAAAATACACCCTAAAATAAGTTACGATGTTTAAGGGTTAATTTATCTCAATTTTTGCACAAAGGTATCTCTCAGCATGATGATCAATAGATTTAATGAGAGCAACCCTCCAAAATCTCCTTCAAAATCTCCTGATCCCCCCACTCCCCCGAAATCTCAAAATACGCCGTAAAGGAAGTAACGATGTTTAAGAAATATATACAACTGATTTTGCGCACAGAAGTACATATTATGGGCGCAACACCACTCCCCCTCAAAAAAATATTAACCCCCGACCCCTACGCCCCACCAATATAAAAATAAGCCCTAAAGTACGTTACAATGTTTAAGGGATATGAGTTACCTTATAACATCTGCATTTTTGGACAGTAGTAGCTCTCAACATGCTGATCAAAAGTCGCATTTGACGCAACCCTCAAAATCAACCCGAATGCCAGACCCTCATGCTCCTCAAGTCTCAAAGGTTGTTGAGACAAGATGGTATGTAATACCTAACAAGTTAAGGCAATATGGTGTGTGGTACCCGGCCAGTTAAGGCAAGGTGGTGTGTGATACCCGGGTCAGGGTAAAATATTCTTATAAGCAATAGGAATGAGCGTACCATGACTAAAGCGCCAAATATAAATAGTCCTATTTAAAAAGCATGTAAAAATATTTAACTGCGGCTTAAATGGGGTGTAAGCTGAGCGTGACCTGTTTATACTGAGAATTGATTTTTTCCTTTTGCTCCTTTCTGTTATTATAACTTTAAATTAAACTTTAATAAATTGTTATAATGGTACCAGTTTAGAAGTTTTCTTTTCGAATTGGACCACTTTGATTAAAATTGTTATTATTGTAACAGAGCCAAATGTTGCCGCCATCGCTTTTAACCTTTTTAGATTTTTAAGTTTAAAAGAATATTTATGTATTTTTATTCCATAAAACAACAACATATTGGTTTACGAATTTTAAACGTAGAGTGCCCTTATGCTTAAATTAAATTCCTCAGTATAATGTCCTTATTAAAAGCCGATTCCCACTTAGGGGTATTCACCCGCGACCCATTATTATTAGTACATACCTAATGACAAGAATAAAAACATGTTTTTTATTCTTAAAAAAAAAAACTTGTAAGCCAACATTAATATGGGTAGATAAGAACTAAAAAACCATAGTGGTAATTGAGTAAAAAGTTGCGGCAATTATTTATTATTTATTTGGGGCGCTGATCACGAATCTGAATTTTTTTTCGGAAATGTTTCGTTCTATAGTGAAACCACAAATTATCAGAATACCCAGATGCGAAACTAACCGTGTTCGTTGAAATCTCTCACCACTATTGTCCCTCCCACTGCGTGGTGGATATACACCCCACGATTTAGTACGTGACCCAATACTCATCTAGGTGTCAGTTAGTCCCATATTTTTGTTGGTATAGAACGTGAGCATAAGTTAGTTAATTGTGTTTAGATATTTGTGAACTTTTATTTTTTATTATTATTAAAGTGTTAGTATAGTGTCTTGTTAAATTTTTTACCGTTTAATGTGGGATATAAATGTGTGTATTTATACTGAACCGGGAGCGGAAAATCACTTCTTCCAAAAAAATTACTTATTAGGTAAATCTTAAAAAAGTATTTTTTTTAAACTATTTAACATTAATACAAAGTTTTTACAAAATACTCTTAAAGGAAGGAAACATTTTTTTTTATTTATTGCTGCACTACCATTTGAAAGCCTATATTTCAAATAAAGAAAAATTAGGTGTTTTATCAGTATTCAAAAAAATAACATATTTCTATTACTTTGCAACATCTGCATTGCTTTAAAAGATTGCGTCGGGGTTTCTTTAGAAACTCTAGTTAGTCTGCTTTCAATGATTTTTTTTAATCCCCAGTTACACAAAAAACTTTTTATTAAACAATTAAGCTAGTAAAACGGAATACCTTTAATTAATTTTAGACAACTTTTTTTTATATGGCGTTTTGTTAAACATTCTAAACCCCCATTAGTTTAATCGTTTTTTAAAATGTTTTGTGCAACCAGGTATAGACATTTTATTACAAATTGATCTAAACGTGACATCTAATAACAATATTTTGTCTTTCAAAGCATAGGTAAAATTTTTTGTTTGTAATATTTTTTAATAAAGAAAAATTTAATTTTCAAATAGTGTATTATTCTTTTGTCCCGTTTTTCCCACATAAAAAAGCGGCATAATTAATTACTATAAAAGTATATCTCTCCTTAGGGCCTTGGTGCGGTTTAACCTTTTACAAATTAAAGATATTACGATCCATGCATTGGTGCAGATTTTCCATTTATTCTTTCTCAAGGTCATAGAAACAAGTAAGCGTATTTCGCCGCACTTTCGCATCTGGGTATTCTGATAATTTGTGGTGAAACTATAGTTGTCTTTCGTTCTAGATATACTCTAGACACTTGGTACTATTAACAAACTAAAATATAGGGTGTTCCATTTAAAAAAATATAACTTTGATACGTCACACTTTTTTGAGACATCCTGTATAGAGTAAAATAATTCTATACTGTGGCCTTATCCGACCTGTATATGTTTTAGTATTTACTTTTTTAAAACCCCATGATTATCCAGCTACAGACCGTGTCGAATATGGTGGGCCACCCTGTATATCGGAAATTTGTATATTTATTTGGCAAAACTATCGCAAGAAATGATATATAACATGTTATATATAATTTGATATATGTATATCTGCAAACTCTGCTTATTAGGTCTCAATATATTATAAAAACTATTAAATTAGACTATAAGTTTCCAGTACACAAAAAATTTAAATACATTTTTATTCTTATTAAAAATATGTAAGTAAATCTAAAATCATCCATACAGCTCTTTGCAATAAGTTGTGAGATGACAGCAAACTTTCATGTTTACTCAATCGATTTTGAGAGGATTTCACCCATACGCTAAGGAAATACGTATTTACCCGTAGTTATATAGATACGAGATAGTATGTGAAGAATTATTTTGTTTGATATTATCTCAGAGCTTTCAAGATACAAACAGAAAAATAAGTAATGGTATAATTGTTGCATACTGATGGGCTCAAATTAGGACCGCACTGTTTGAGAAAATTTTGGACAAAATTAGATATCACAAGAAGTATGAGTCGTAGGTAATTGGTTTTTGTACGAACATGTAGTTGATGTAATTATCTATCCCAGAAAAATAGTCCCCAAAAAAGTCACAAGGACACTGTGGAAGTCTCATTAAAATCTGACAATTCCAAAAAACAAAAAAGGTCTTATATTGCTCTACAAGCATCAAAACACCTATAAAATATTACAAAATGTTATCAAATCGAAAGCTGGCTTTAAACCCTTTTAAACATTTATAGATGTTATTTAACAATGTTTAATTCCCCAGTTAGGGGTTAAAAATAGACTAATTATTACAGTTTTTTTAAAATACAGGGTGTTACAAAATTCAATATAAACATGGGTCCGCAAATTCCATGTTCTCAAGATACAGGTTGTTAAACTTGTAAAAAATGTTTTTTTCTTATTTTCTGTTTTCTTGGACTTTATTTCTGTAATATTCTTCTATTAAAAAAAAATCTTGGGCATAAACATCCTAAATAAAAACCCTTGTCAAATTTTGATTTTTTAAAAAGTCATGTATATATTTCTTCTAGAATTGACGTTTCGGCGAAAATTAGCCTTCATCAGAATAATATTTCTACAATAAAAAGGGAACAAAGAGGTACAATTAAAATAATAAAAAAAAATTTAATAGAAGAAAATGTTTTTTAACATCCTAAATATCTTTTACCCAATTTTGCTTTAATTTGGCAATGATATTTATGGAATTTAGGAGTTAATTTATTACTAACTTAATTACATTTCCAAGTCCAGTGGCGTCTCGAGCAGCCACTGAAGGAATATTTCTTAAAAATAGTACGCCACTGACTGTGTAAATGCGTTTAAATTTTGTGTGCTTTTCTTGGATTAAGCAAATAAAAACACAGCTTTTATGTCTTTTGATTTTTTTTCGTATGTTGTTTAGTTTAAAAGAAAAAAATAAAATCCACGTAATTTCATATTTTTAGACCATAAAAGAAGCATTGCTGAAAATTTTTCTTTTAAAGATTAGGTATTTTAAGTTTTTATTAGCAATCATGTAATGACAACAATTCTTTTTCTTGGCTTGCTTGATCGATTATTCTCGTACGTACGAAACTCGAATGCAATCACCAATTTCATTCCATCAAATCTAAACAATTGCTACGTTTAGCTTTCGTATCTCCACAAAAATTACAATTGATTTGTTTTACTTATAATGCGGACTTTGCATCGGTTTAAAAATCGCAAAATTCGGCTACTAGTTACGATATCCGATTCTTAAGCTTAGTTCATAAGCTTGCGAAATGCGATTTGCGAAACTTGTTCTGATTGGTCACTGATTGTAACGACTTTCTAATGTTTTGTTACAAATTGACCAATCAGAACACGATTCGCAATTCATAAATCACATTTCGCAAAACTAGGCTTTAATAGATATAGCCGCAAAGTCGATCATCAATTTAGGTATAGCTCATATGCAAGTAATTGAAACCGAAATAGCAAAAAAGTGCCGTACCGGCATCCTCTTTATAAAGCATAGACGTGCAAATTATTTTTTCTTGTCTTTTTTTAATAGCTAGCTAAAATATTTATGTAACTTTTGCTTAGTTATATGATGGCGATTTTCGATTTGAGATCCAACGTTTTGACCCTGGCTGACAGTTTTGTGACAGCTGACAATTTTATTTTCCAATGTGCTTTATTAAAGATTGTATTGGTTCGACGGATTCATTTAATTAATAGAAGTTATTTGGGTACATGCTAGACAATAAATTAAAACTACAAAAATAAATTAAAACAAGGCAAGTCTGCCACCGTTGTCAACATAAATTAAATTTAAAAAAACTAACTATTAAGACTTTTTCAGAATTTCTTTAAAAAAACTAAAATTTTAAATCCAAATAATAGTTAATTTATATTTTTTTATTTTTATTCAATTTATCTAGACATCGGTTCCGAACCGTCGATTTTTAGTTTTCCATTTACTTGTTTTAACCTTTTTGTATTTTTTTTGTAATTCTAATTTATTTTTTGGCGTGTACCTAAATAGGTTCCATCAATTTATTGTGCTTTATTATATATATTATTTCATATTCTTAGTATAATTCGCCCTGTATAATATCATTTGGAGTAAAATTTTGTATTTATTAGTTTTGGACCATGCTACCAGTTGAGAGCCAATTTCGAACACCCTGTAAAATCATTTACCACCACGTTACCATCACGTTTTTTACCAGTCTATTGGATTTTAAAAGTCCAATCTTTTCTTAACATTTCTTTTTTTTATATATCAGTATCTTTATTCTAATGGAATCCATGATGATAATTACTAAAACACTTAATACAACGCACACTCGTACTTCAAAAGAAAATCTACAAGTGCTCTCGATTTTTCCTACAATTTATACTTTCCTTATTCTCCATATCAACTTGCACCATGGGCCATCGGCTGCCGACGCCCCTGTATTCAAGTAATATTACCAAAAATGTTCACGGTAATATATAATATATCCTTAATATTTCGAAATATATTACCCAAAAGCTCGAAAACCAGTATTTTGGACGCGTTTAGCCTGCCTCACAGAACTCATCAAAGTGGCTTCACCCAAGGAAAATAAACTTTTTAATAAGAAGCGCTCGATCCCATTTAAGACTATGTTCGCTAAATTATGTGACGTCATCTTTTCCCTAATGCTTTGTTTACAATCGTACTGGAAGGTTTTGGTGTTATTTTTTGCTATTTAGTCATTGGACTTTAATACATGCTTAGTTTTTACTGTTTATAGTTAAAGTAAGTAGTAATTAGTACTGCAGTTACAGAGAATTTTTAAACCAGTAAACAGGGGTCACTGACCTTTGGATATTTTTTACATGGAATTTACGTGTAAATCGTTATTAAGGGTAAGATACAATTTTTTTATGTTTTTTTAGTGATTTTATTTTATGGTATGCAAGTATTGGTTTATTTTGTCAGATAAAAAAATATTATGGCAAAAAGGTGACGGTCACAAACATAACCTATATTTTCGGACATATCTAAAAAATCGAGCGCTCATTATTAAATAGTTTATCTTCCTTGGGCTTCACCCAGCTTCATGGTGAATAACAAAAATCTATAAACTTTTATGAAAGAACTATTGTTGTTTTACGGTAAGATATAAATCCCACAGAAATCGTACTGAAAACGCGTCGATAAAGAGGGTCCTGGTAAATTACATAAAAAGCAGAAGTTTTTCTCTTGACTGTCATAAACTTTATTATTTATTATTATTTATTGACAAATCTTTATCTAGACAAAATAAAATTTGTAATTATATTCTGGCCTATACCACCTAATATTTAAAATGTTTTTTTACCTTTTACATCTGCAAATAAACCATTTTTTTCTACACAACACTTTCACAAATTAAACAATATTGTTATAAAAAGGACTATAGCTTAGTTTATCTAAAACCACAAATCAATTTTTGCTGTTATATTCATATTTTGCTACACGGTAAAATTTTCTGTTACGTTTTCTTCATTCTGAAGGCTTAAGTCCTCGAAAAATCGATTAAGTAAACATTAAAGTTCGCTCTCATCACAACTTATTAGGTAGGATACAAAGAGAACACATTCGAACGAATGGAAAAATAATCGCTTTTTGCCATTTTTAAACTATTTTTTTATTTTTTTTAAAGTAATTTGTATTTAATTAAAAACAAAAAAGTATTGTGGTGTTGTATTTAAAAAATATTTTAGTGATTCACTTTCATACACGGATTGTCAAGCTATACAATCGCACCCTCCCTAACTTCTTACTAATTCTTAAAATAAATAAAAATATACGCTCCTGGACAAAAAATGGGACAAACAAAATTTTGTTCAAATTTAATCCTAAATAACTTTTTCGTCTTTTGACCGAGTTTAATTATCTTTTGGTCCCGTTGCTCCTTATTCCATTATAATTACTATTTAAATAGGGATAGCAAAAAGTTTTATAGGATTAGTTGTTATACAGGAAAGAGCCAATTTCGAACACCCTGTGAAATCATTTACCACCACGTTACCATCACGTTTTTTTACCAGTCTATTGGATTTTAAAAGTCCAATCTTTTCTTAACATTTCTTTTTTTTATATCAGTATCTTTATTCTAAAAGGTAATACATGTTCTTAAAGAACACAGTGCAATTTAATAATTATGATGGTCGTAATATACGCTTTATTGGTAACATATTATTTAAGATTTGGCTGGTCATATTTCCGAAAGTAATAAAAATAACTATATTAAATGTGGTATTTTTTAAAAGGTCTTAAAAGATCTTTTTACTGGTGATATGATATACAGGGTGTTTTTTAAATAATACATTTTGTCATATCCTGTTTATCTTAATAGATAACACAAATCTGATTACTGATTTGGATACTACAAAACCAACTTAACAAACTAATATATTTATTTATTTTTTAATATAAAAAATTAAAAATTTAAAGGAGGTATAAAATTAAAACTTGACACGCGGTACACAAACTTCTTGTTTTTTTTTTTAAATTTGTATTTCCTTTCAGAATAGGGATAATGATATAAATAAAAAAAAGAAATATAAAGAAAAAATGCAGCGTACACAGCGTGTTAAAAAACCGCATTTAGCTCTCCATGGAACTCACTTATGCCCAAAGCAACCATCTCGAATCATGTGGTCTTTAAACTCACCTGTATCACTATAAGTCCATTTGTTCATTTTGGATTTTAAAATTAATATTTTTTATTTAATACCTAATTAAAAACCTTTTTTTTTATTTGTTTGATGTCGTTGGATATAATTTTATTTTAAATTTTAGTAGAACATTTAATGCAAGAATAGCATTTAAACTATCTTTTAGTATGTTTTTCGGAAAAAAAAGACAATTTGGTTTGCATTAGGAAGTCTTACATTAAACGCTAAATAAATTTAGGGAGTACCAGAAGGGTTGGAATCGTGGGCATGGGCACGAGCCAATTTTTTGAGACACCCACCTCATTATCTGCTATTTTTTTTTAATGTCTACCTATTTATTTTTTCTTTTCTTTATTTTTAAAATGTTGATAAATAACTTATGAAAAAATGGATAGTAAAAATATTGTTTGCCTTTTTTTACGGCACTCTGAAAAGTTACCATTCATGCTTCTAAACCAGAATACTCCCTTAATAATAATAATAACCTTGTAAATATTAAAACACCTCCCTATCTCAACAAATTAATAAAAAATAAAATAGTATTTAAATACTTCTTGTTTACATTAAAACCTCCAATTCAAATTATTTTTACCATAAATAAAATTTCGGTCTGCGCTACTGACTTAAAAAACTCTGTTGCCACTTTTAACGACTTAATTATATTGACCGCAACCTAAAGACATGAAAAAAGCACAAAGACATAACTAGGTCCGTATAATGCCATATTATTATCCAATCATTTTCTTAACGCTAAGCAAACTCTTTCGATACATTAGGGTTGTTGTCTCAAGTGTGGATTTTCCCAGAGTTTAACAACATATTATCGCTGGAGAAAACAAAAAGGAAAGCCTTATAAAAATATATTTTTAGGTGTCAAAATATTGTGTGTATGTTTTGAGATAGTATAAAGCAATAAGAACAAACTGCAGTAAAAATAATAAAAATTCTTATAAGCTGGTGGGTTATTGAATTTTTCTAAATTGAAGGAATGCAGTAAGATACAATATGAAGCTCCTATTTTTTTTATTTTACTCTTTTATCGAGGTCGTCAGTCCCCCTTTATCGCTTAAGAAATCCAAAGATCCAATTAATATTCTGGCACTGCCCGCTATAAAATTTAATAATGATTTTTTTTATTATAGCCCAAGATCCGGCTATATAAATGGATCCCTCATCCTTTTTTCTGATAAAACTAATTTTTTAACAATAAAAGTTAATATTAAATAAATTCCCGGGGGTTGGCAAACCATATCCTTGTTTGATATAGTGTAATTAAAAAAAAAAAAAGTGACATGAATACCGTCACATTTTTTTAAATTAATATAAATGAAAAGTTTATAGTATGTAGATAATGCCACAACAGGGTTGGCTACCTTTTTCTTGGACCTAATATCTGCCAATTAGGTATAAACAGTTAACATAAGGGTATGTATTTACCCTCATTTTTTTAAATTAAACACGGTAATATAGCAAACATTACTTTCCCGCGCGCATTTTAATTTGGAAACTGTCTCTTAATTTTTTTTTCCACGCGCATTTTTTCTATCTTTTTTTAATATACAGGATGTTCCAACTCTATTTATACACCAAATAACTTCTAATAGGTATGTCAGAAATTTAGCATTATAAAACAACATTACGTCAATTATGGCGGGTTTTTAAGTTAGGTTAGTAAATATGTATCTGAAATAAACTACATAGCTGACTTTCTTATATGTAGTTCTTCCAATGTAAAGTAATTAATTGCATGTTATTATATGTTTTGTCACTTTAACAGAGTTATTTACAAATAATTAGATCCAAAATTTTATTTTCTTTCTTCACTTTTAGTCAGTAATAATATATAATAATTGACGTATAGTGTGTTTTATATTTTTAATGCAGAATTTATTATAAAGTCAACATTTGGTAAAATATATAGGGTGTTTCATTTAAAAAACAACTTGACAATGAAATTAAAATTATGTTTTTGAGACACCTTGTATATTAACAAGTACTGTCAGAAAAAAAAGTGTATTCAAATAAACATTTTTATCTTAAGTTTATTTTTATATCTTGTACAGGGGCGAAGTAATTTGCTGTATAAATAGAGTAGGGACACCCTGTATATGTCCTTCGATAATAAAATTTTGTTAGATTGTGATTTAAAATAAACTTTAAAGAATGTATAAATTATCTCCTTTATGCTTGTAGAAAAAATATCGCTCCGCTTCGCGTTGTTCGCATGGTGGAAAGTATAACTTTCCGTACTTGTTAGGATAACTAATTTTATTACGAATTCAATGGTATAGGGTTGGCTTCTAAAGTCCCGGCCTAAGTTAAGGTTGGCGCGATTTAAAGGCTCCATAAGGGGTTTAAGGAATTTTTGATTTAAAAATGGTACGCCACTGCTTTTTTCGAAAATAAAATTCATTTCTAAATTCTCGTTTAGTTTGAACAAATTTGATCTCTTGCCTTTTTTTTTTGTTTGATATACGGTTTTCGCGTAAATAAATAGTTAAATAAGATACGGTTCTTGCAAAAATACTTAAATTTTTTAAAGTTTTTCTTATCATTAGGGGCGTGCGAATAATTCGAACTTACAAATTATTTGTACCTAATCGAATATCAATATTCGATTCAAAACTCGAATCGAATAATTCGTAAAATCGAATTATTCGAAAGTTTATGAATGATTCGAAAAAATTAGAATAATTCCAAAAATTTCAAATTAAATTTTTTTCAAATTATTACGAATTATTGTAGTAATCGCGAGGATAATAAATTTAGGATTTGTTATGTTTGATATTTTAAATATAAATTTGACAAATAATATACATTTTATTTGAACCACTAAAATTAATTCTTGAGCAAAAAACTATTCTTGTCCTCAAATATTTTTCTTAGATCAAAAATTTTATTCTTTCGATTCAAGAAAAGTATTTTCTCCCGGATGGTGTTCTTAAGACAAAATGTGGGCTCTTGAATTAAGTTAATTTTTTTCAGTGGGTGTATAACCTTTCTCTCATAATTTTTTTTTCAAAAGTAAATTAATAATTATAAAAGGTAAAATAAATTAAAAAGATCTATTGCTAGTATAATAGTATATGGATTTTTTGTTACTGACTGAGATAAATATATATTAAAATTTAAAATTGAGCAATTGTCTTCTTCGGATAATTAATTTTAATCAAAAAGGATATTATGGGTCAGAAGAATATTTTGATGCTCGATTTTATGGAATCTTAATTGGTTAAAATAGAGAATTCGTTAATATTTTGATAATTAATGAATAACTCGCATTATTCGTAAATTATTCAAAAATTTTAAAATTAAAATTTTTCGAATTATTCGTCGAATTTCGAAGACTTCGGAAATTCAAATTATTCTATTCGAATTTCGAATCGAATATTATTATTCGATTGGATTTAAACGATATTCGCACACCCCTGCATCATATATTCGCCATTTAATTGTGACATTCCATTACTACAAAAACAAAATGACCGATTTTTCGCAAAGAGAATAGACAAGGATAGAGGATCAATCGCCGTTTCGAAAAGTGGCACAATTTGAAGAAAGGGTCTGCGGGATGGCAAAGCATGCGCATACGCACTCCCAATGTCAAAATCGGCGGTATATTCAAAAACATTGATTTATTGAGTAAATATACATAAAACATTAATAAAAAGTGTAAAATGTGGTTTATACTGAAATTTATTAATATTTTAATGACTAAATATTGGTAATTTAGTGCTAATGGTGTATTAAAATCTATTTGGTAGAAGACTATCTTTTTCTTAGATTGGAATAGGTTAATGTGGAAAAATGTATAGGTATAAATTTTGGGGAAATGAGAACTGAAAATAAAAATCTAAATAGAATTATTTCTTGAAAACTAAACTTTTATTGCGAGATTACTTATTTAGCATAAAAAATGGTACTAAATGTAAAAGAAGTGTATAATTTTAAGAAATATATGAAAATAGCATGCTCAAACTTACCAACCAAATAAATTTTAGATTTATGTTGATCCTATTTAGTTGAAAGGTATTATAGTCTATAAGTTAATATTACCTACTTATACTAAGAAAAGCGTAGTAGGATTTCAGTTTCCATAGGCCACTGTGCTTGGTCCATTTTATTCGATATCTACATACTTGTTTTTTAGGTATGAGGAAGCAGATAAGATTGTAGGTTTTAATTAACAATGAAAATTTAAGTTTCCACATTACTGGATACTTATTTTGAAATAAAATACTTTTGTAATAGAAGCTCAAAAATGCTCGTTATTGCAGAAAAAAATCCTAATCCTAAAAATTTTTTTTCCACAAATTTTCAATATTGACAAAAATAAGTGTACTTTCCTCTTAATATAAATTTATATTTTTTAAGATCTTTCATATACCTACCAGTGAAAACAATTAATATCAAAAGGTTAAATTTTTTCGTAAAATTAATAGTAAGTTTGCCTTATGGTACGAACTTAAGTAGACACACTCTATGTCTTGGTTTGTACCTTAACTGGATCAGTTATTAAGTTTTTTAAGTGTTTAGGCTTTAGGCCTTTTTATTTTTTCCCTTTAGTATAATTTTTATCACAATTAATACTTTTTAAACTGATCCTTTGTCTGTCTTTTACAGTTCAAGCAAATTTTTTAAATAGAGAGTGACGCACACAGAAATCCTCTATTGGTTCATTGTGCTTTTACCTCCAGCAAGATATTCATTAAATATATTTTACGAATGTATATAAAATATTAATGTATATAATGTTTTGTTACCTAAATAAATCCTATATAAAGTGTTAATTTGTTTCTATTCAAAAAAAAAACAACGTAAGTAAATAATTTAGAAAATAATTTACTAAAAAACCCATAAATTTCCACAAATTTTGTTTCAATAATTTATATCTATAACACAGGTCACACGTAAAATCAAACCGAATAAAACACAAAACAAATATACAGCCACAACAATCACAAAACATCAGCCATATTGAACATGTGAAAGTCAAGAGTTTTGACATTTATAACAGCCAATAGCAAGCCGGAAAAACAACCTCCCATGCGCATGACGAGTAATCCCGCTGTGTTAAGTTAACCATCAAACCGGTGAAAGTTCGCAAGATATATGGCTGATAGTATTGATTCAGACACAAAAATGTTACGTAAAAAGTGCGTACTGAAACAAAAAATTATAAATAAATCCATACTTTTAACTAAGCACGTCCTTTTTACCAACGTTAAGCAAGAATAAAATAAAACTTTGACGAGCTCTTTTGGTCGCTGAACACAATCACCAGTCGCAGGTGTGTGCCATTTCTTAATTGGTGGGGGTAAATCAACTGTTTCTCTCCCCTCTCCATTTTCTTTGATTTTTCGATATAGCGCAGCTTTGTTAATAGTATTATTTGACAATTTAAATTTGCTACATGCAAGGTTACAGAAAGTTTTTTTTTCAAGATTGCTTTTTAGCAATTTTGCCTTACTGCGACGTCTGCAACTATTATTTTCAATCGTTTTAGCTTAGCGACGACACTTTAGATTAAAATTTTAAAAAATAAATTTTTAAAAGCAGAAATTCAAAAAAATCAAGGAAGTTGTCATTTTATTTAGAATGTCATATACTATCAAAGTTATATAAAATATGCTTGTGCTGCAATTTAAAATTTAAAAGTCGCAGCCGTTTCCAGCTACCAACCAAAAATAAATCAATGTGCAGGGTTTTCATTTTTATTTTGCCACCCACTTTTAACTATAACCAAAAAGGATAGAAAAAAAGTCTTGTATAAAAGTTTTATACTTTGTTATCTGATATTTTTTAAGCATAACAAAACAAATGAACATCAAAAACTAAAGAAAAATCAAAAGGCAAACTTTTTTAAATTGAACACCATGTATATTATATCACTATTAAAAAGGTCTTTTAAAAGGCTTTAGAAAAATACCACATTTGATATAATTATTTCTTTTTAATAATTTTTGAAATACGGCCACTAAATCTAAAATATTGTAGATCTAATTTTCTTTACGTGCAGCACTAAGCTAAGACTGATGTAGACTGTAGATATAATGGAAATTACGTTCCTATTAAAATGGTAATAATTCCACAACTATTTAATAATATATCAAATGTGGTATTTTTGTAAAGACAGGGTGTTCCATTTAAAAAAGTTTACTGTTTCATTTCTCTTAAGTTTTTAATATTCATTTGTTATTTTTTGTTATGCTTAAAAGATAATATATAAAGTAATAAACTTTTATACTGGACCTTTTTTTTTTGCTATCCTTCTTGGTAACAGTTAAAAGTGGGTGGCAAAATATAAATAAAATCCCTGTATATTTATTTTAAATATCGATATACCATATTTCGTTTCTTTATCTAAAAAGGTAAAAAAGTTATTGGGGGAACCACCTTTAAGTACCAGCCGGCGTAGGTAAGTCTTATTTATTTCACTATAAATTTACTTAAATAAAACACTTTATTTAAAAAAATAATCTGTAATTATCAGTATCAAAATAGTATGACAGTTTATTGGGTGCAGTGTGAATTACAGTTAGAACTCTAAGAAATCTAAATTATATTCTATTTATACATATTTAAATGAAAGTTTCAAAAGAGGGTGTTACTTTTTTTTTATTTCTAAATACTTAAAATTCTGTTTAATAAATGGTTAAAATTACTCTATTGACAGCACCAATAAAGAAAACTATTTAAATCCGATTTATTAGGAGTAAATATAATTATTAAAGTAACAAAAATTTAAAACTAAAATTAAAATTTAACAATAACAAAATAAATGAACAAAACACAATTGACTAATAAAATTTACTTAATGCAGGAAAGTTTGTGTACAAAATAACAAAATACTGTACAAATGTATTCATTGGCTTTACTTTTTTCAAATTTAAGTGCTTTAAATAAATATTAATAAATTAGGAAGAGTTTATAAAATAAATCTGTCTCTTCCTGGTTTGGTCAGTTGTTTTTGTTTTTTTTTTGTAAAGTTTATAAACATGTTACATAAGGTAAAGAATATTCGAAAAGGGGTGTATTTTGTATAGATTATTAATTTCCTTTTTGACAGTACTTCGTTAATTAAAATTTAACAATAACAAAATAAAGGAACAAAACACAATTGACTATTAAAATTTACTTAATGCAGAAAAGCTTGTGACCAAAATAACAAAATACTGAAAAATGTGTTCATTGGCTTTATTTGTTTTTAAATTTAAGTGCTTTAAATAAAAATTAATAAATTAAGAAGAGTTTAAAAAAATAATCTGCCTCTTCCTGGTTTGGTCAGTTGTTTTTGTTTTTTTGTAAAGTTTATAAACATGTTACTTAAGGTAAAGAATATTCGAAAAAGATTTATTATTTTCCTTTTTGACAGTACTTCGTTATTTAGTACGTATTTATAAGCTTTTAAACAATCCGAAAAACAATTTTTAACTAATAAAAAGTTTTTATAAAAATTTCACTAAGTTTTGCACAACCTGCAGAAAACAAAATTATACTTTAATCTAAAGAGCAACAAAACCGTTTAAATTTCATCTTAGTGTAGATCCAACTCATATAACGTACACAATTTTTGTTTATTTGATATAAAATTTATATTATGTGTATAAATAAATGTATAAAAATATTTAAAACGGCTTAGTCCCGTTACAGATGAGACGTACGAACGCCTTATGCCTGTTAAAAAGTTTTGCATTGAGACTAATGTAACCTAAAACGTACGCGCCGCCAGGGCCGATCCTAGCGGGGGCGAAAACCTGCACCGCACGTGGGCGGCGAAATTTAGGGACGGCGAAATTATTATTGACCAATGTAGGAAAAGCCTGGAGTAAATAAAACTATCTACTTAAAAACCCTGACCGTGCATTGTAGACCTAACAACATCATCAACCCCGCAATCGCGAAACATTCACCTTCGGTCGGCGAAAGATAAAATATTTATTCCTCAGGCATCATTGTTTATTCAATTAGTTTTAAAACAAAGCAAAATATTGAACTTAATGAGAAATTTGTCAGATAGGCTAGAATTTTTAAAAAACCTATCTATTTAATAGCAAAAGAGTGGATAGGGTAAACGTGTTCCTATATAAAAAAAATATTTGTAAATATTAAGAAATAAAAGAGTAGTATTTTTTTATTGTACCTTTTATACCAACTTTTCTAAAAGGTTATAGCTTCTGAGAAAAATTAGGAATAAATTTGAAACAAATTATTTTTTTGTAAATAATTTATATAATAAAATATTTTTGTATAGCAAATTAAACAGTTTTTTAAAATAAAAACCCAAATAAAATTCCCCTTATATTATAATAGGTCATTAAAAATTAATTACTTTTTTGTTAATCTAAAAAAATCCTTCTAATTTTCTAAACTTTTATATCATAGGTCTATAGGCTGATTTTAAATAATTGTTTTTTTTTGATTTTTGGACATTTTAAAATGCTGCACTGTAAAGAATAAAATCTTTTGTTTAACCTGAAAACCGCTAAAAACTATTTTTTATTATATTTTTGGAAATATGAAAAATAAAAGTTTTATAGGTATACTGAAGGTAAAAAGTAGAAGTGACGAACATTTTTTTTTAAGAGAAGGGGCAGTACTCCTAGGGGCGGCCAATTTTAATTTGCACGTGGGTGGCCGACGGTCTAGGGATCGCCGTGCCTGCATGTGAAAGGGTACTATTAATGCATCAGGAGTAGAGCGTAGGGCGTTCGTTCGTCTAATGTGTAACGGGACTTAAATTATGGCCCAAAAGCAAAAAAGAACAAAAAAACGGGATTTTTGCAAGCCCACATGTGTGAATCCCCAATGTTTAAACTAATCAGATGAAGAATGTAACTTGGTTGTATTTAAACTTTTTCTTCTTCTTTTTCTACTCAGAGCCGTAAGCAGGGGGAAGGAGCCTATGAGAAATACAAATAAACCTTTTTAAGAGCTGTTCTGTAGAGCTGTAGAGCTGGTACCTATTTTTTTTTTTTTTTTTGGTTTTTGTCTAAACATGTCTTTATTTTGTGCCTCCCCCAAATCATGCTATGCCTACGGCCCTGATTCTACTGACACAAAACTAGCAGGCACACATCAAACGTTTCTAAATAAATCAGTCGAATTAATATATTTTATTAAACTATAAATAACTTACTCTATTATTAGACTATACAAAGTTGTAGATTAAAAACTGCACAATAACCAAGTTTTCCCAAACTACCAAAAAAAAGATACTCATTTTATAGATTGGTTACCTTTTGTTATTGCAGATCTCTATTTCTAAATTCGGTTATATAATATACGTAGTGCTATTATTCTCTATTTTGATATTAGGCTTTCATGTAAGACACTGTTAAAGGCATTTAGGCTTGGATATTAGTTAATCAATTGTAAAGATGGGTCCAAATTTAATTCATTCTAAAAACGATGCCGCCAAGTACACAAAAAATGATAAAAGTAAAGAAACCCCTTTGGGAACAATGATTTATTGCAGCAAAAATATTTAACCCGACGAGTTTCTAGTACCACGCCACGTACCGGTTTTATAGTAGGCAGAGGAGAAATAAGAGAATGTTTTGTAAGTAGGCGATACGTGTTTTAGCAATGTATTTTTTATTATTTATCTAAAAATATGTAATCAGGCTCTGTCCGAGGCTATGTGCATTCAAAAAGGTTTGTTTACTTTATCATTTTTTGTGTACTTGGCGGCATCTTCTATAGAACAATACAATAAAAATACATTAGGACAAAAGTTTTATAATATAAAACTTCTTAATTTAAAAAAATATAGACAAAAAGGTTGTAGCTATGTGATAGATTGTGGCGCCGGATTTATTTATTGCAAAATATTCTTTGGACTCTTCGACACACAAAACGTGCACAATGTAAAATAAAATTACTTAGATCTTTAAGTTCTTGGTATCTTAAAAACAGTAAACGACGTTTACCCAAAACGTTTTTTTTTCAATTTACCAAAGCTTTTAAATTTTACACGACCAAACAGGATGTTTGGCTAAAACCGAAACCAAATCTTCAGCCCTAATCTCACTTTCGGCAGAGATCGGAATTTATTTTTACTTATTAAAGTTTTTATTGTATTATATTAAAATTTGTTTCCTTCTTTGCACATACACAGACAGTTATCTTTAAATGAAAAAAAAACGATAATAAAATTATGTGACTACATAGGCATCATCGCGTACGACAATTCACGAACACTGGACAAGTCAACACCATATTTTTTGGTCCCTGCCAAAACCAAACCTTTAGTCGGCCTCAAATGTGTGTACAATCTAATATACTTACCCAAAGAATATTCTGCAACAAAGAAAATGGATACTTTTTTTTATAAAGACAGGAAAATAAAGTATCTTGACATAGAAAAGATGTATGTAGTAAATGAGGTAGCCAATGCCTCGTAGATACGCCAATGCAATAATAAATATGTGTTGTTAACTAAATACGTTTCTGACGATTTATCGTTAAAAAAATCACAACTGAAATATTGGCTAGTACTTTTTTGGAGAAACAGATATTATTTGAAGATTCTTATTTCAGTAATTATTGTTTTTTCACTTAATTTATTTTACATTCAGGTTTCCAAAGACTCTTTGTCGTGAGCTTAACGAGATAACGAAAATCAATTTAATTTACCAACAGCAATATGCAACTTAAAAAAAAATATGTATATGAAAAACGTAAACTAATTTAGTCTATTAGGGTAGGTCGTGTTCTAATTTAAAGCAATGTTATTATAAACTGGATTCCTGTCAATAAGGTTTTTTTTTAATTTCAATATAAAATAAAGTTTAAAAAAGTGGGTGTAAGGGCTTACGGTCAAATTATATTGCGCGTAATTTTTTCGTGCATCTAATGCACGTATTAAACGTCGCGTCGCCTTGTGTTAACTTTCCTAGACGGTCATAGTGATAGAAGTAGTAGTGGGCATGAAATGGTCTTCTACCTCGTGCCACATAGTCCAGCTTTGCAATAAATCAAATTACTCAAATTAATAAAGATTATATAGAATCTCATGTCAGGCCTTGTTCCGGGCTCATCGAATGCGTGATGCGCAAGATTTATGCAAGCATGCGATGCGTGAGGCAATGTATTTCGGCTTTAAGGTTTTGGTTAGTTTTTAATAAAAAAAAGTTTTTCTTTTTAATTTAATTTTTAAGGAAATTTTAAACAAATTTAGAACAAATTTATACTGCTAAGCTCACGACAGAAGCTGTTTCTAATTCTATCAACTAATCCTATAGCTTACAAGATATTACCAACATTTACAAATAATTTTTTTAAATCTCACGACGCATGGAATGCTTTTAATGTATGCACTGACATTTTCTTACTTTAAATGTTATTGCTTGTTACAAATATAAATACACACCATCAAAAATCCCTGCCTTCCAAACCATTAGAAGTTTTTTTCTAGCCGAGTTAAAAAAAAATGCAGCTCAATTTTATTTTTACACCAAAATTTATACGAACCAGTGAACCGTGCCAAGTAAGTCAAACTGTTTTTAAAGAATATTTGTATTTTACAAATATAAAAGATATGATAGGAAGGTCGGAAAATTGAAAATTATTTTTGTTAGGTTTAAAAGGCAGTCAGCCTATAAAGCTGGACACAGCCTATAGTTAAAAAGTACAGCATCAAATCACTTACGTAACCAACTATGAAAAATTATTTTATTGTATTCGTAGTAAACCTTTAAGCTTAAAATCTTCTTTAGTGGTAGTTTTTTTAACTACTTTTGTCATTTGTATACTATTAGTGTTACCAAATTAATCATATTTTATAAAACAGAACTAGATGATTCTCCTACATGACATATATGGCACTATACAAGCAATTTGTTTTTTTCGTGCCCCATTTTGCTTTAATATTGACAGCAATGACATGACGATATATTTTAATAAAAAAAAAACATTTTTTTAAATTTATTTTTTATTTTGAAATTTTTTACTATTGGTCGGAAAACAGGGTAACAATAACCTTTATCCTTATTAAGTATTACAGTTTTTTTATAGAGAGCTTTTACAGGGTGCTTTTACTTTTCTAATAGCCCAATAAATAACTTGAATATTTTACTCTAATCCTTAAAAAACCACACCGTGGTAAACAGGAAGTTAGAATAAAATTAACAAAAATATTTTTGGATAAATATATTTAATCAAATAATATATTGATTTTTTTAATACAGCCTCATCTACTTGTCTGAATGATTTTAACCATAGCTTACCAAAAATGTGTTCGAAAAATCTAAACCACAAAACAGAAATAATATTGAATAGCTTTTGAAAATCTTTTGGGAATCTTGTATACTTTTTTTTCTCATAAACAAATTAATATTTAAAATCACATTATTATAATATGTATTATAAAACTAATGTGTTTTGAGGTTACTTTTTTGGTATTAAATTACAAAATATTTTTTTGAATATACTTAAAAATATAAAACTTATTGCTTCAAATAGAGAGTAAATTTACATATTGAAACACCAGGACAAAAGTTTTTGACTGTATTCTTTTCTAATTTCTTGATCGATATAACCAAATTTGGGGTACTTACAAAGATCCAAAATGTGACACCTGAACACACACCATTCAGTTCTGTCTTTCCAATTTTAATTTTAAATTCCATTGAATTTTTTTATTATAGTAGGCAATAACCAATCTAAAGAAAGAATATATATCCACAATCCTCCTAATATTTATTAATTCATAAAGTTTTAAAAATTATTGGTTAATACAAACATTTGGTGGTTTATTAGGAAAATTTAGATAAAATATCTTAAAAAACAACTAAACATTAAATAATAAAGATACAAGAAGAAGCTATTTTAAGTAGTAAGGCATATTTTTATATTATTTTCAGAATCTAGAGAAATTAGACCGTATCCGTAAATCGTAAATATTGTATAATAATGTCCTGCATAAATATTAATTTTTATTATTTGTTTAAGTTGGCCATGATAGTCTTTGAACGCAAATTTAAAATTAAGAAAATCATTTTTAGTTGGGTTTAAATACGATACTGCACACGTATTCAAAATAACTTCTGGTTTTCTAGAAAGTAAATAAACACAAGGTAATTCATCTCAACACTAAGATAGAATCCATTATTGGTAAAACCAATAAACGCCGTTGACAAAAATATGTATGCCAAATTTGGTTATTATCAAAAGAACAAAACAGAGGAAATCGCTTCAGGAAAATTTCGAGTTCACTAGGTTGTTAAAACAATAATAGTCAGTACCCGAAATGCGCTTGTTGAGAGAAGAATAATTACGTGACCTAAAGTTTAATTTGTTTATAAATTATAAATGATATTACTTGATATGAAAGAAATACCCTGCCTAGGTACATGTTACATATTGTTATTTATAAAATATTAATATTAATAATTATAAATCTGTTACAGGTCCAGATAAAGTTACCCTTGGAGGAGCAACTGACGAGGTAGTGATTGCAGAGAGACTATCGACTGATGTTTTGCCGTCTTCGGATGGATCAGATGTGGTTACTTCGTTTCTTCGTAGCAGACTGGATAATCTTTATAAGAATTTTTTTCAGTAACATAAACGGCAAAGATTTATTTAAAAAAAAACATATTTTTTTTTAGTGTTGCTTAATACGTTTAAATGTAAAAAAAATGACAAATATGCCTCTAAGCCTTTCCGATTTATTAGGCCCGCCGCAAATTGAACCCATCCCACGAACAGCACACGCGCAGCACATGCGTGCATAACTTTGTAAGGCCACCCGCAAATTGAACCCAGCCCACCCTCAACCCATCCTTCCCACGTCCACGTTTTTGATCAATTCACCGCATATTGGACCCAATTCGGGATCAACCATATTTCAGATTTTTAAAACAAACCCATGCTGCACAAGACCCACGAAATCTGTGCGGTGAACACAAACCTAACCACGCGTGGCTGGCAGCAGAATGGACTAGCTCTGGGCTGGGTCCAATATGCGCCACTCCATTTAAAAGCATGTTTTACAAAGTAAGGCCCGCGTGGGCTGGGCGTGTGCTGTGCGTGGGCTGGGTTCAATTTGCGGCGGGCCTTATCCTTATAAAGTAACGAAATACAAAATGTATAGGTACTTTATCCAAGCTAACATTTTCAGGTTGGTAATGCGAATATTAGGCACATCTACTTAAATAAATCACCCCACCCAAAGTATTGTGTTATCGACAACGGAATCGCGACATCTACCTATTACTAAACATACAAAAATTATCTATTAACAGGGTTATTTTTAAGTTGGTATTTTCCTGTTATCAGTGTATAGAATGCAAGAAAATAAAAACATTTTTTAAATGAAATTATGTTTAAAAATACTTCGCTTCCAAGATACAGGGTGTTAAATTTTTAATAAAAAAATGCATTTTTATCATAACTTCCTTACCACTCCAGATATTTTCACAAAATTTAGTACACTTTTGTTTACCGTTACATTAGATTTTTTACTGTAAGAGTTTTAAAAAATTTTACCAGTGGCGTTTGAACAAGATTTGTATTGAATTTTTTCAGAAAGAACTAGGACGCCACTGCTTTTCTTCTAATAAATATTATTTTTGAAATACCCATATACTTTGGAGTTTATCTTGTCTCCTAAATTTTTTCTTACGACAAAGGGTTTTCGTTTAAAGAAATAAAAGCCATGTTGATGCATGGCAAAATCGCTAAACCGTGATATTGTGTTTTATGTAAAAATTTGTTTTGGTCTAATTTTTATTAAAAGTGCTACTAAAATATTTTTTCATTAAATTTAAATTGTAGTAATATAGGTATTTAACCCCTTTTAATGCAAATTCGACAAAAACGAATTTTACATACAAAAATCATTCGCCGTACGAAAATTCTATATAGAGGTCACCACATTAACTCCAAAGTAAATAAGTATTTTAAAATAATATTGATTCGTAGCGTACTACTCGTATTTTTCTCTTAAAAATCAATAATCTTATTCGAACGCCACTGGTAGAATTATTTTTTTACTTTTACAGCAAAAAATTTAATATAATGGTTCGGTGTACCAAATTTTGTGGAAGTATTTGGAGTGGTAGAAAAGTTACGATAGCATGTTTTCCTTAAAACTTTAACACCCTGTATCTCGGACACAACGCATTTTCGAACATAATTTGATTTAAAAAATGTTTTTATTTTCTTGCATTATATGTATACAGTGTTAGAAGAAAAAAAGTTTTTTCTTATTCTTTGAAGCATTTATAAGGATGAAAGTGTTAAATATTATAAAAATAAAATGAATAAAAGTTAGGCAGGTAAATAAAATTAACTTACTGCAAAAGTTTTTGATCAGCTTCTTCTTTTTAGCTCTGGTGTCTTGTAATTCTCTCCTTAATTCAAGCGCTTCCCTTTCTAGATCTAGAACTTGACGTGCAGATTTGTTTTTCTCATCGGGGATCGATATTGTGGAAGAGTTGAGGGCAAGCATTGATTCATCAGATCTGAAAGAATTTTTTAAATTTTTTGAAGCAAAAATAAAAAAACAAATATAAATGGAAAATAAATTCCCTTATTGATATATGGTCTTTCAATGAGAGTGTTATATTACTTATTTTTTTTACTTTTTAAAAAATTAAAAGGTTTGTTTCTTTACAGTAATACACTTTGTGTAATTTTCTTATTAGTCGAGGCAATAAACCAAAAAGTTAGTAATTTTTTAGGGCAGGACGGATCAAAATGTGGTTTTTGCATTTGCTTCTAAAAATTATTTGTAAAATTTGAACCTTATACAAACCGGAAGTTGCAGGGCTGCAGCCAAAAATGTCTTCAACAAATTACTTTTTTAGACGTCCTTTGAAAAATTTAATAACTGTACATGACCCCCAAGTTGGGTACTTGGGGGTTTTGGAGGTTGCTGATCACTATTATGATATTTAAATTAAACCCTCAAACACCTGAAGCTCAGGAACGCCGACGAATGTCATCTCCGTGAGACTTTCCCAAAATTCATGGGGGAACGAGAGTAACTCGGCGCTCGGGGGTACTTGGGTCGCTGAATCCAAATATGGCATTGGCACACACCCCACGGCGCCCTAACCTGAATGATGATGTCGAGAATTTTTCACACATGAGTGCCAATAACAAGCCGAATATCATTATGGCGGCGTTGTATGTGGTACTGAATCAGAATTTCATGTTGAAAACGGCCTCCCGAACACACCAATCTAGCCGGGGATTATTCTCCTTATTCTTACAGGACTGGATCAACTTTTTCGAGGGCCACAGGGAAAAGTTACATATGGATGAATGTATGAAATTATGAGACGATTTGGGTGAGTTACTAGCGATTGCGTCTGTAAAATCCTCGGAGACGACGTTAAGGGTCAAGTTGCGATGCACCACGTGCTCGAAGGATCGTTTTTGACGTAAAATTTTAATTTCGTGCTCCAAAGACCCATCCATAACAATTTTCGGTTCGTTTTTTTTTATTCTGTCAGAAAAAGCCGTAGATGGAAAAAGATACGGAGATCACGTTCAGGGCTAGGCTCAGGTGCACCAGGTGTTCAGGAGGTCGTTTTTGACATGTAATTCGGATTCAGTACCAAACAAAAAGCCCCGACAATGATATTCGGCTTGTTATTGGCACTCTTGTGAGAAATTACGTCCGCGTTTAGGTTAGGCCGCACCAGGTGTCCATGGGTGTCTGCTGATGACATATTTGGATTCAGCGACCCAAAACCCCCGCTGGGTTTCTTTCCTTCTCTGTATGAATTTTTGGAGAGTCCCACGAAGAGCTTCAGGAGTTTGGGCGTTCAATTTGAACATCATAATCGTGATCAGCAACCTCGAAAAATCCCCAAGCATCCGACTTGGGACAGTTCTGAGTCTTATGTACAAAGTTATTAAATTTTTTAAAGGACGCCTCAAAAAAGCATTTTGTGAAGACATTTTTGGCTGCAGCACTGCAACTTTCAATTCGTATGAGGTACAAATTAGGTAGGTACACGTTTAACAAATAATTTTTGGGAGCGAATTCAAAAACCGCATTCCGATCCGTCCTGTGCTAAAAAATTCCCAACGTATGCCCTTTTTATTGCTTCATTGCCTCGACTATATATAGGTAGTTTTATTTATAAGCACAGCTTCTTGATTTCTATATAATAAGTTTCTTTTCCTTTTAAATATTCTGCAAAATTCTGGGATACGCAGCCGGAAAAGCTGGAGCAGCAGCAATATCCCGATGTCCTTTAAATTCTGTTTGCACAAGCACTGTGCCCGCCTGTGCCTGTCGACTGCAGGAAAGTATATGGACCGCGATAAGACATGTTTCAGCGCTATCGCAGGAGACCGACGGTCGCAGGACGTGGCCCGAGATGATAATAAAAGGATCCCCAGGATTCGAGGCGACGAGCGTTGTGTTTTTTAAAATGCAGGGATATGTGCCGAGAAACGAGTGATGTTTTTTGATTGGACATGTTTTGATGGTGTGAAGAATGTGGGGAATAAACTTAAACATTAACAGTGATTAAAGGAAAATGATTTTTCTTAAAGTAAAATATAATTACAAAAGATAATTGAACAAGTACAAGTGATCAATTAAACTAAATCGCAATTTATTAGTCATTGCAGTAATGGTAGGTTTACATCTGACATTTATTGCATGATATTAATGTCAGACAAAAATCCCGGCTAGTGTAAACAATAAAAATTTCTGTCAGACATAAATTTTTGACCGTTTACATTAGCCAAAATTTGTCTGCCATAAATATCATGCTATAAATGTCAGACGTAAATCTACCATAAGTCTTCCATTATGTCTATATATCTCTAAAAATGTACATATGTAAAAAAATATTTAAATTGTTAAGTTAAATACTATCAGAACTTTATTTGTAAACTTTAACTAATTATGAAACATTTTATTTTAAACCAACTATCAGAGTTTATTCACTTTAAATACAACTAAAACATTTTTTTAAAGCTATTTTTTTCCCAAAAATAACACTAAAAATCATGCTTTAGGGCTAATCCACTGACAGCTGTTGCATTTCTGCGTATAGGTAACACATAAATTTTGAATTATTCTACTTAACTTTATCATGGGTATCCAATCCAAATTAAAATACTACTACCAGAAATCCTGTGAAAACTTTCGTCAAAATTATGAGGAAAATTCCATATCACTGTTTTTTGACTAATCAAATGTGTAGTTTTGGTTGCATTACCACGACAACACAAGTATTTATTGGAATTTTTTTCTCCTGTCTGGGGTACCTTGGGGCGAATTATAGTGGAATTTTTTGACATAATCATTGAATTTGTTTTAACGTTATGTCTGTCATTCACATACAAAATTAAAGAAAATGTTATTTTGTACCAGTTGTAGTATTTCAGACATACCATATTATAAAATAATGTAAGGGTTTAAGAGCCTAAATGACAAATTTATACAACTACAGTTAGTAAAATAATATCATAAGACTGAAGTAGGTACTAGACATAAGTGAAGAGCAAACGAAAGCAAGGTATGGGTCTAAAAAATTCAGATAAACTATCTTTACCAACTGTAGTAATATAAGGTATATATGTATAATATAAAAGAATAAACAATGATAAGCTCTAAAATTACATATATTTGCAACTACAATTGGTAAAATGGAAAACATTTATTTTATAGTAAAAGTTTAAAGCTCGTGTCAAAGTTACAAATATTAATTTAAAAGAATTATTATTTAACACAAACTTGGTGTGAAATTTTCTTACCGAATACCACACGTGCTTAAATTATTCCGGAAATTTTTTTCTCGGCCACGAATATTTTAAGAAAATCATAATTTTCAAAATACTCGTGACGTTGAAAAAATTTCCGGAAATTAATTTAACTACTAGTGGTATTACAAGTGATAATTTTCGCCATAAATATTACTAAAGTTCTTATATAAACGTGTAAAACATCAGTAATCTTTATATTTTAACAATTTAATCGTGGTATGTCAAAAATAATCTAAGGTTTTATTAGTTACTGAATTTAACTCAATTTATGACCAAAAAATGCTGAAAAAACATCCAGATTTTCCCGCATTAACTTGTCAACTAACTTCTTTAAAAGGGAATTTGCGATACACTAAAAAAATCCACATAGAAACTTACCTGGAAATATTACTAACGGAAAGACTTTTAAGCTGCTCTTCCAGTTTGGAGATTCTGTCGTTATTTCTATTTTTTTCTGAAACCAGACTAAGATGATTCTGTAACAAAATTAAAAAGTTAAAACTCGTATTTTTTAATAAAATACTCTTCCCAAAAAATACAGTTTTGTTGAGCTCTTTTCCACTAGACTGTATTTTAAAAATTAAGCCAGTGAAGCATAAAAGTCTACTGTGAGTAGACATACATCGTTAAACTGCATCCGATTCAACCGATCGGATCGAACTTAGAAACGAAACCTTGAAATCGTCTAATTAGAACACGTTTCTAAGTTTGATTCTATCGGTGGAATTGGATTCAGTTTGGCAAATCTGCTTTTCCTACAGTTGCACATACAATTTTTTTTAACTTATTTTTGATTGATTTTGATGATTTTTGGCATACGGGGTTTTTTTGAGGCGTAAATTACGAATATGAAAGAATTTTTAGTTGGCAACGTTTCGTTTTGGAGATATTCATAATTAAACTTGAAATGCAAATTTACCCTATTTTCACTATACATATAAACATTATAATTGTTTAATCCCAGTGAGCTTTACTAAAGTACTATATTGTTATGCGTTGTTAATTAAATTTGACAAAAAAAATGTAAACAGTAAATAATTACAGCATAACGAAATTAAGCGACGAAAACAATATTTTAAGTCTATACTTTGGGCGCTTTCAATTGATTATTTCCGTTAATAGAAAATAGACCAATCCAGCAAACTCCACCACCCACCGAAAATATATCGCTTTTAATAATTTTGTTGATATATTAGTGAAGGAACCACGTTCTATAGCTATTCAACAACTGCCCTACACCTATTTTATAAAATTCTCCTTAAATTTTAAAGTACGGTCTTAAAAAATTATTACAATTATTTTTTAGCCTAATATATGATTAATTACGTTTTACCTATACAGATTACTAACCAAAAACTCTACTAACAAACTTAAGGGGATGATTTTCCAATGAAAAATAGTAAAAAAACTTTACATGAAAATTATGTACGTCCTAAACGTCGAAATTTTTAAACTTTAGGGTGTCAAAATTTTTAACTAATAATACTTTTTAATAATAACTTTTATACCAGTTTATATATTTTTAGAAATTGCTAAGACGTCACTATGCATACACTGGAGCAGATAAGGGGGGAAGTAAAAGGGATAATTCCCCCCCAAGAATGCTTAAAAAGTTTTTAAAGGTTGCTACACGTGATGATTGTGAAGTCGCGTTTGTTTTTGGTTGTTACATGCACAGAACAATAAGTTTTAGTATTGAGATAATGGCTAAGTTGTTTTAGAAGAAGAACTTTTTGTTTAGGTTGTTAAGGGCACTGTCTTACTATGAAGATAAAGTATGTTTTTTTTTAAAGTAAAGATCTGATTTTTGCACCGCAAATTTTTTGCATTTTCTCATAAAAAACTGGGCTCAGAATCACAACTTTTGGTAGTACCAACCGTTAATTCATGTAGGGAATTTTGTCAAAAAGTCGTCACCCATAGAACCAGTTCCAATTTGGCGGGTAAAAAGGCACCAGTTTTAACCCCATGACTCGCAGATGTGAAACGTCAAAGGCAAAGACTTTTTACCCGGAGTGAAAACCCCGGCAAAATATGTCTTTTGGATAAGCCGGGTTAAAACCTCTAGGTGGGAATCGGCTTTTAGCCTTTAAGAAATTTAGACGACTGTCATTCGTAAGCGATTTGGAGTAATCCTTTTTAAGAGAAAAATGCTTCGGTTCGTTTAGTTTTAAACAAATTTAATCCTTTAACGTCATTTTTACTTGAGATACGAGTTTTATTTAAATAAATAGCAAGCCATTTCTCATGTTTAACATGAAAGCCTATAACTTAGTGTGCTTTACCAATTACATTAAATAGAACTTGCAACACTGATGTATAGGCCAATTTTTTAATTTAATTTTTAATAGTTAAAAAATGATAATAGTTACTGAAGAATTACATCTTAGCACGATATAATAGGACCATGCTGAGATACACTTTGTGTATTATAAACCGTGTATTGAATAAAAAAAGTCAAGTCAAAATTGTTTGAAACTGAACGGTTATTCAAAAAACAATATTTATAAGTAAATTTTTTTCTTGAAAAATATTTCGCGTACGAACCATACTGCTGGAATTTATTTTTTTTATCTCCGGCAAAATATGTCTTTTCGATGCTTGGATGACGCATATTTCAACTTCCTTAAAAATAACTAAATTGGTATTAAAAAAATATTATTTTTTTTAATGAAATTTGTTGAAAACTGTAGTTTAAAAAGTAAGACGTTTAAGGACATAATATATTCATATTATAGTTTGCATTGAAGAATCACCCTTTAGGTTCTTGGTAGTTTCTGGATACCCTCTCAAACTTTAAGCACAACATTCCAGAACAAAAATTCATAAGTTTAACTTTTGCATTTGTATTTTTGTAAACTTAGTTCATATATACTTAAGACCTAATTAATAGTTAACTTTAAAAAAATTTATATTTTATTTAATTTTATCTTGTCAACGGTGGCAGACTTGTCACCGAAATGTCGATTTTAAGTTTTTAGTACTTATTTTAATTTTCTATTTTTTTTTTTCTTTATTTTGTTTTAGGAAAACGATCCGATTTGGCGTGTGCCCAAAAAATATCATTATTTAAATGAATCCGCCAAACCAATACAGAATACACCTAATGAAAAAAGAAATGCTAGGAAAAGTTAGGGCTTAAAGATCGAATACACTGCTAAAAAATGGGACGTTAGATTACTCTATAGGGTGTTCAAAAATTTAGGTTACAACGTAACATTCGGTTCCAGCATAGCCAGGGCCGACGAGAGTGCGTTGAAAGCGGATTAAAGGGGGGGATAAAAAACGTAAATAAAGCAATGAACATAAGAATGTAGCTGACCTTTTTTTTGCTGTTCGACTTTTCTTAGGGTAATTTTTAAAAGAAATGCAAAGGATATTAGTTTGCAGTAGGTGAGACCTTTTTTTGTTCTTTAACTTTATTTACGGTGAAATGGAAATTAAATTTATGAGGACCTTTGGGCCCTCACTTTTCTTTGTACCGGGGCCCGGCACGGCTCTCGGCGGTCCTGTATATAGCACGAAATTCCTCAAATCTTTTTGCAATTTCGGTGTTTGATAATAACCTTGATAAAAGAAGCCATAACCCGCTCAAGAATCCGACAAAATACCAAGAAATAATTTAAAATTGAATTTAAACATTTTGCTTCTCCAGTTTTTTTTGTCCAGGAGTCTAGTTTATTTTCATAAAATCGGTAACTGAAGTTCCATCAAATAACGATGAAATCAATTAATAGAGAAATATTGCACAATGAAATAGGGCTAGGAACTAATAATACCGGCCTTATTTTGACATCTGACCTTGCGCAGTTGCATGGTGGGATAAGGACTTCCTTAATAAGGATAGTGCCATTAATTTATTTATGTCGGTTTTAGGTCGTGCCTTATTTTGGTCCAATTGTAACTTTGAAACTTTTCGTGTAACCGAACGGCTGTCGACCACAAAATCGAAAAGTTTTTATAAGTAAAAATATTTAAAACCTTGCTTTTTTAAAATGTATTTCTGTAATTGTTTAAAAGAAAACCCTACAACACAATACAATAAAGAAAACCAAATGCATTTTTTCCTCGTTATTTTAGGTTAATGGTATAATTTTGGGTATAAGCACTATTTAAATAAGGCCGGTATAAATAATACCCGAGCCTAATAAGGCCACTTGCAATAATTCTCAATGTCTTAAGGTTTATATTTAAAAGAGCATTATATAGTTAAATTTAATCTCTGCAATTTCGATGCCTCCAAGACCACTAATGGGCGCGGACTTCTCACTGCACCAGCGGGGCGCCCTCGGACAAGCCAGTCTTAATGTTTGCCTCCGCCATGCCGGGAACCCTGGTGCGTCTCGGGGCTCCGGTTACACCGCAATCCGATACCCGGGGCCAACCCATGGCGTCCCTAATGGCTTTTTACTTAACGTGAGAGGTCTAATTTTAACTGCCTATAGCGACCGAAATCCGCACGTTATTGGGTGGATCGAAAAACCTTATTATCCTCCCAAAGCTTAATTGTGGATGGATAATACGCAGCTTAGGAAAATGGTTTATAAAGGGATTTTACTATTTAAAAATATTACTGAAATACGTGAAGAGTCAGGAAAAAGAAAAATAAATGTCCAGTTTGTGCCTAAAATACAGGGTGATTCATTCATTTATTTTTTAACCAATCCAGTTGATATTTGGCACACTAATTGAGCTTTGTAGATGCTAAAATTTTAAGACAAAAGTACTTTTTTAAATACCGCCAGAGGGCACTTTACCTAAAACCTAAAATTTATTTACATCATACCTTTTTAATTTTGACAGATATCGCAATGCTGGGGCGCCATTTAATAGACAATCAAAAACTTAAAAATAAGATACTCTTTATTAAAGTCGATAAACCCCACCGTTTAGGCACCAATAGACATCAAAGTTTTGATGTTACTGGGTGTCCATGTAACTCAACCGACAAACTTTACGGGGCGATGCTACAACAAAAAATAAGAAAAAACTTCATATAAATATATGTTTTTGACCTACGGAGTGTTAAAAATTAAAAACAAAATGTTTTTTTAATATTTAACACACAGTAGTTCAAAACTAAGACGTTTAGAACATATGTTTATATGAAGTTTTTTCTTATTTTTTGTTGTAGAATCGCTCCGTAAAGTTTGTCGGTTGAGTTACTGGACACCCTGTATGTATGTAGGTAATTTGATTGAAATTGATTAAAACTTTGATGTCTATTGGTGCCTAAACGGTGAGGTTTATTGACTTTAATAAAGAGTACCTTATTTTTTAAGTTTTTGATTGTTTATAAAATGGCGACCCCAGCTTTGCGATATCTGTCAAAATAAAAAAGTTATGATGTAAATAAATTTTAGGTTTTAGGTAAAGTGCCCTCTGGCGGTATTTAAAAAAGTACTTTTGTCTTAAAATTTTAGAATCTGCAAATCTCGATTTTGTACCAAATATCAACTGGATTGGTTAAAAAATAAATGCAAAATGGCGAAAAACCAAAATAAAAATTGAACTTTGACGGCTTGTAACTCGAAAACGAATGACATTTTGAAAAAAATTATATGAAGCTCTACCCATATTTTGTCAAGTAGAATCACCCCTTAAGTTTCGTGATCGATTTTTCAATCACCCTGTATAGTAACTAATTCAAAACATAGTTTTACACCTTTTTAATTGTTTGATGATAGCACGAGCAAATAATAGTAAAAGTTACGTGTCAAGATGGTTTAAAAAAAAGGGAATGTCTAAGCGAAAGCGGAAAAGACGCCGAAAGTCCACTTTTGAGGATGGAAGATCCGTTACACATAAGACGTATGAACGCCCTACGCCGCGCCGCGCCGTACACCTGACAAACAAGTTTTGCATTGAAAGTATCTAATCGATACCTTAATTCGCAAACCGGTAAACTTCATATCCACAAAATTTTACAGCAGAGACAAAAATATTTTATAAATCATATTAAAATAATTTAAAATAGAGTTTTTTTTTATCATTGTTACGTAGATGTATGTATGTTGAAGTATTTTAAGTAAAGAAACCATATAAATTCTTTGTTAGCCGATTTGCGAATTAGGGTATCGTAATGTAACCTAAAGCGTCTGCATGTGAAAGTTCAGGCGTAGGGCGTGGGGCGTTCGTACGCCTCATATGTAACGGGACAACGCAGAGTCGCTTGCCTTCTAATCTAAAATATCTCAAAAACGGTTGCTCGTAGCAATATTTATCAAGTATATCTTTTGGTGCAAAAAATATGGGAGAATAAAAATTATTTACTGAAAATATAATATACCGAGGCAAAAAAGTTACGAGATCTTTGAACCTAAGCAATAGACTGCACGTGGCTCCATCTACTTTTTACAACCTCAATTCCTCACCATAAAAAACTTCTTAATACAAAGTTTTAAGGCAATAATATGGTTTCTAATAAGTAAAATATTTAAAAATAACTAAAATAAAATTAAAACTTTGACACCCTGTATCTTGCAAACGATCAATTTGTTAACTAAGGTAAATTGGGTTATACCGTCGTATTCAAGGGATTTTTGGTAGCATTTTGTACAGACCTTTTAGAGACACCCTGTATATTTAGATAAGTTTTGCTTTATATATGTACACTTTTTTCGATAAAAACTTTAAAGCCAATTGTTTAAAAGAAATAATCTAGTTTTTATTTTAATCTAAAAACTCATTAAATAGCTTATGATTTGTCTTTCACATATGGTCGAGAGAAAAAGGTTTTAACGAGCGACGATAGATCTCGAGAGATCCTCGGCGGCATCACTACAAGAAAAAAAAATCAGGGTTTAGGTCTGAAAACTTCTATAAAATATCTTACCAGTATAAATTTTAATTATTATTATACTTATTAGTATGGTGTTCGATCTCCCAACGTAGTAATAGGCTCTTGGCCAAAATTTTACAATAGTAAAAACTATTTTAATCGATAGTTAAATACGTCACCAAACCGGAAAAATTAAAATTGTAACAAAATTGTATAGTTTTTTTGTAAATTTTTACACTTAATTAAAATTTATTACACAATTTGCGAGTTTAATCAACTTTACAATGTTGCCCGTTTTTATGTAAAAATATCACGTTAAATAAATTTGCCAACAAACTAAAGATCTATTTCATAGTAAAGAAGCCACAAAAGTCATGAAATTAGGGACGGCAATAAACTATTGCTGTCTAAACGCGTCGTTTAAATACTGTGCGAGCCACAAAAATAGGAATATTGAAAGTGAGACAGAACTGGTGACGCCGCCGTGTCTTTTTACTATTGACGTTTAGTCTAACAAGCAATAGAAAAGATGTCGTAGCTGGTATCTTTTGTAACGTACACTCCAACTACGTCATCGGACTATGCGGTGTTTTAAATAATTTCGAGGGCATTTCCACAAAAATGCAAATTTGGGCCGAAAATTTCCTACCTTAGGTGAACATGGCTAAGGGCCTATTGTAACATAATTGGAACCAACACACGAAATTTAAAAAAATACTAGAATTCCTCTTCTTGTGTGGTCGGCTTTTATCTTTAGATAAAATAATAAAAGGTAAAATAAAGTCGGTCACTAAAAGTGCGAACCTGTCCCTAACCCTGTTCATAAAGGGTTCAATGTGCTATTTCCGGGTTTTTGGTCGGCTGATCGGTATTCTAATCCACTTTTAATGTCGCCAATATTATAAATTTAGGGTGTACGACTAAATAGAGTGTGTCTACATAAGTTGGCGTCGTATGGAAAACTTTTTTTATTAATAATTTTACTAGTAATTTTACGAAAAAAGTTATTTTTATAAAAGTTTTGCATGGTCCTAAACCTAAAATACAATCATCAGATACCAAATTGAGTTAGTGATTTAAGAGTTCAAGAGTAAAGTACCTGTATTTTTATTAATTTTAAAAATTGTTAGAAAGAAAAGATGTAAGGAATTAAAAGTTACTTCTAAATATGCAATAATTTTTATTAAAAAAATAGTTTTTTGGTAAAATCTAAAAAAATGTAATTTTAACATTTTGTTTTGGTAACACTAAATTTAAAAAATAAAATAAAATTGTCCTATAAAATTTATAATTATAAAATGTATTTCACTAATGATTAAACCAAAATTTTCTACATTATCACAGATTTTTTTTTTAACAAAAGTGCATATTTAAAAGTAATTTTCAATTCCAAACATCTTTTCTTATAACAATGTTTATTATTAGCAATAATGCAGGTTCTCTACTCTTAAACAAAAATTACATTTTTGACCACACCTCGTAGATGACTAATAAAATTTGATATCTGAGGGTTGCTTTTTACGTTTTGGACTATGCAGAATTTTTATAAGGAATAACTTTAAGCTTAGGCACACTGTATACAGGGTGACAACAAAATCATTAGCAAGTCCCTTATTTCTTTGAATAAAAACGCTTCAAATTTTAATGATAACATTAGTTGCGTCAATGAATAGTTTTCGCCGAAAGACCTAAGAAACGGTTCCGATTTTGATTTTTGACGTGACAACGTCCTATAATTCGATGGACCCGGCTGCACGCATCAAAAAACATGACTCATGCGGCGTTACCTCGCGCGTTTCATTTAAGGCTTTTTGTCCAGGAGTGTATTATATCAATACTATATCAATACCTATCTTTGTATATTTTTAATTTAATCGACCCACCCCGTATAGGGCCGTTATTTGTACACTTATAAAAATCCTAAAAGACAGTAATTTGTATTTTAGGGAGACACATGTTTGTGTCAAAATTTACTTGTTCAGGGATATCTCCTCGATGCACGAACAAAAGGTCAAAAACTTTAAAATGGAAAAGAGGTCAAGTAATATCCTATCCTAATGGCAGTGCCGTATTAACCATTAGGTTGACTAGGCTTCAGCCTAGGGCGCCATAAAAAATAGGCGCCAGACAGGTGAGTAATAGGCGACACCCGGTATATTTTTACATATTTAAATAGATGTCATTTCGAGTACAATGCCACTGCATTCGTCACTTTTTGATGTTTAATCTAGAATTTGATTTAGAGTGCTATTAATGCGGTAAAACTTTAAATTTTGGATCAAGGAACGGAAAAATTGATGCATCTCTTGATTTTGCCATGACTACTTGGTCATACCTACAAAATTGAGAATTATGTATTTAAAATATTTAGAAGTTAGATGTCACAAAATAGTAAATGCAGTGTAATTGTACTTAAAATGTATCTTTGGAAATAGGTAAAAATATAACGGGTGTGTAATTTAAAATAAAAAAGTTAACATTGTTTTCAGCTAAACTGATTTTATAAAACTAAAGCCTGTTAAAAAGAAATTTAAAACCCTTTAAAATAAGGTATCACTTTTCAATTTAAACTTTTTGACGATTGTGTTGGCAGGAGAAACCCGAAAGAAGTAAATTTTGACACAAAATTCTGTCCCCCTAAAAATAAAAATCGATGCGTTTTTGGATTTTTTTAAAGTGTATAAATAACGGAATTATCCCCACCCCCGGTGGGTCGTTTAAATTGAAATGTACTGGTTTAAGCTTGGATTAAAGTGTTTATGAACATAATTGAAGGTTTTTTCGCAAAAACAACCAATGTCAAGTTTACTTTCCTAATTTACAAAAAAGTATTGCCTATAGAATCTTTAAATATTTCTGTAAATGCTCAAAATACAGCTATATTTACAAACATATTACAAAAAAATATATACAGATTGTCCACGGATGGGGTTAACAAGAGCACAAACGAACCAAAAATTTAATTTTTGGAGAAAAAGAGAAAATATCGTTAACATTTATAAAATCATTCAAAATGCCATTCCAAATAAATTTTCTAAATGATATTTTGCTTAAAAATTAAAAATAAAGGTAGTTTACTCTTGAAGAAAAATCATGTTTTTTTTTTAATTTTCTGCTAACCCTGTACTCAAAATTTTAAGTAAAAACCTCCCAAAAATGGTCAAAAATATTTTTTTGTCATGATTTAATATCATTATACATACAGTGCTTTTCTTTAAGGCCCCTCCCCACTTTTACTTTTTAAACAGCTAAATTTAAAAAATTAAAACTTTGGAATACGAAATTATTGCATAAATACTATATTTTAAAGTGAAATTGACAGATATAAATTCAAGACGGCGGCTGAGCACCATTTTGTAAAAAAATAAATGGAAAGGGAGAGTCTTGTGATACATTATTTTAAAGCTCCTGGCAAGTACTTAAAAACTCTAGAATATAAAGTCAAAACCTTTACTTTACACCAAATGGTGGCACTTTAAAAATTACCTAAATACCTAATTTGGATGGCCATATTTCCAAAAGTCATAAAGTTAAATGTACTTAATGTGGTATTTTCCTAAAGGTCTTTTAAAGATCTTTTTAATGGTTATATTGTGACGTAGGATTTTGGAATACACAGAGCTATTTCATGTCACTGGGGCAAATATACCATATGGAACTATTTTCACAAGACTGGTGGACAAAAAAAAACTGGAACTATTTAACTAACTAAATTTAGTATGAGCATACCCCCCACTAGGGGTAGCCCGTACAGGGCTTAATTGAAACTTTAACTTTTTTCACTTCACTTCTACTCTCTAATACCTTTACTTCTTCTACTATCTCCCCTACTTTTCCCCAAATTGTCTTGTGTTTAAATATAGAATTTGTAGGTTGACTTTGTTATTGTTTATGTATGGTCTAGCAAACTATTTACTTTTTATTATTATTAGTTTATAATTTTAATGGTTTAAAACCTTGACATATCACGACTTGTTTTGTATTTAAAAAATCCCAATGTTAAGTAACCTAATTAAAATGTATACTTATTTTAAAGTTTCTAAAATGTATATTTTTAAAATTCCCAAAATGTATACTTTATTATACTAGGTGTTCACCATATAATATACAAGGTGTTTTATTTAAAAAATAAATATACTTTTTTCCTACCCTGTATATTATTACCAGCATATATACCACAGTAGGTACATCTAACTTTATTAGTTTCGAATATGGCCATCCAAAACAGCCATTTTGACTCTTATTCTAGGGTTATAAAGATTCTGTCTGTGATGCCTTTGACGTATGGAAGTGTGGCTCTCAACTTGTTGTCAGTGGGCTCTTGTTCTTTTCGCTGCACATTGGTCTGTCTATTGATAGCTTTATTTATTATATTATGTTTATAACCATTTTGTTTAAGGGCATTTGTTATGTTGCGAATTTCGTTTTCCCTGTTGGTGTCGTCAGTGAGTTTTATGGATCTGGAGATTAGTGTAGTAGCGACTCCTTGTATTTGTGATGGATGGTGGTGCGAATCGGCATTTAAGTATCTGTTTGTGTGCGTTGGTTTCCTGTAAACTGTATGTTGTAGGTCGCCATTTTGTGTCCTAGTGACAAGTACATCAAGAAATGGTAGCTGGCAATTTTCTTCAAATTCCACTGTAAACTGGATTCTTTGGTGGATGGAGTTTATATGATCCAGAAAGCTAAGAAGAGTTTCCCTGCCGAAAGACCATACGATGAATATGTCATCAACATATCTAATCCATAGCTTAGGCTTTAGGTCAGCTGTTTCTATAGCTTTCTTCTCGAAGTAGATCATGTACAGATTGGCCACTGCTGGTGAGAGGGAAGATCCCATTGCTGCTCCATCTATTTGGCGGTAGAATTGAGAATCGAATCTGAAGTACGCATTTTTAAGGCAATGTCGTGCAAGTTCGATCACATGATTTGGAAGGTCTTCATTGTCATGTATTAGTTGTAGTGCTTCATCCACAGGTATGCTAGGATAGAGTGACTTAACGTCGAAGCTGGCAATTATGTCGTCCTTATCAAGTTTAAGTGAGTCCAGTATTTGAGTGAAATGGGCCGAGTTCTTCACATAAGAGGTGGCTTTCTCCGTTAGTGGCTGTAGAATGCTTGCTAGATATTTCTCCAGTTTTTGAGTTGGTGAATTGTAGGCGCTGACTATGGGTCTTAGAGGAACATCTGGCTTGTGGATTTTGGGCAAACCATAAAACTTGGGGCACCTGCTTGATTTCTCCCTAGGGATTAGTGTTTTCTTAATTTCGGCGTCAATTGGAGCAGCGTTAATTTTTGACTTGGTTGTTTTTTCCAGATATGTGGTCGGATCGTTTTTGACTGGTTTGTAGCAGGGATCGTTGAGAAGGGTTTGAATCTTTTGTTGGTAGTCATTTGTATCCATTATGACCGTGGCGTTTCCTTTGTCGGCTGGCACTATAGTGATTTCCTTGTTGTTGTTCAGAGTTTTGAGGGCTTGTCGTTCAGCGAAGGTCATATTGTCTTGTGGAGGCTTGGCTGTCCTTAGTATTTTTGCTACGTCTTGTCTGATCTGTTCTGCAGCTTGTTCTTCCACCGATGATAGGCATGTCTCTACGTTGGCGATTATGTCTTCAGTTGGTATTCTTTTTGGCGCCATGGCAAAGTTAAAACCTTTACTTAAGACGCTTATTTCAGCTTCGGAGGGTTGGTACGATGATATATTGTGGACTGTTTTGTTTCTGTTAACATCGTCATTGTGGTTGGTTCCTGGAGCTTTCCTCTGTAATCTGTTGAACTTGTCTTCAAGTTTTTCAGAAACTTTAGATCGGTCCGTTTCTGTTCTCCAAAGTGTAAGTTGATCCAGGAGGTACAATCTGCGCTCCCAGAACCGTATAAAAGGCAACATCACAAACCATACCCTCAGTCAATCGTCTGACACCAGTTAGATAGCATTGAAAATGCCAAGTGCGATCTTGGCGAAACGTCTGCAAAATTCCGCAAGGAACACAAATGACCAACGGATATACTCCCGGAATGACAACTCTACACATTCATCTATCCGTGAAACACTACGAACTAACATTGTACACCTCTACGGGGAGGAGACCTTTACAGCCACTAAAAGCTACGAAAGACTGAGGACCAAGAGATGCAACCTACTTTGCAGTTTAAGTTTTCTCATTAAATGCAGAAACAGTAAAGTACAACCAACATTTACCAAACTATCATACCACACCAAGACCAAGAGGACTCAAGACATCCTAAACAGAGCCAGTACCGCCTTGCTGAAGGAACAAATACGTGAAACACGAAGACAAATTAGCATTATAGAACGTGAGCTATTTGAACATCACATCAGTCTAAGCAATAAGATCCACGACACGCTTTGGAACCTCCTGGATCAACTTACACTTTGGAGAACAGAAACGGACCGATCTAAAGTTTCTGAAAAACTTGAAGACAAGTTCAACAGATTACAGAGGAAAGCTCCAGGAACCAACCACAATGACGATGTTAACAGAAACAAAACAGTCCACAATATATCATCGTACCAACCCTCCGAAGCTGAAATAAGCGTCTTAAGTAAAGGTTTTAACTTTGCCATGGCGCCAAAAAGAATACCAACTGAAGACATAATCGCCAACGTAGAGACATGCCTATCATCGGTGGAAGAACAAGCTGCAGAACAGATCAGACAAGACGTAGCAAAAATACTAAGGACAGCCAAGCCTCCACAAGACAATATGACCTTCGCTGAACGACAAGCCCTCAAAACTCTGAACAACAACAAGGAAATCACTATAGTGCCAGCCGACAAAGGAAACGCCACGGTCATAATGGATACAAATGACTACCAACAAAAGATTCAAACCCTTCTCAACGATCCCTGCTACAAACCAGTCAAAAACGATCCGACCACATATCTGGAAAAAACAACCAAGTCAAAAATTAACGCTGCTCCAATTGACGCCGAAATTAAGAAAACACTAATCCCTAGGGAGAAATCAAGCAGGTGCCCCAAGTTTTATGGTTTGCCCAAAATCCACAAGCCAGATGTTCCTCTAAGACCCATAGTCAGCGCCTACAATTCACCAACTCAAAAACTGGAGAAATATCTAGCAAGCATTCTACAGCCACTAACGGAGAAAGCCACCTCTTATGTGAAGAACTCGGCCCATTTCACTCAAATACTGGACTCACTTAAACTTGATAAGGACGACATAATTGCCAGCTTCGACGTTAAGTCACTCTATCCTAGCATACCTGTGGATGAAGCACTACAACTAATACATGACAATGAAGACCTTCCAAATCATGTGATCGAACTTGCACGACATTGCCTTAAAAATGCGTACTTCAGATTCGATTCTCAATTCTACCGCCAAATAGATGGAGCAGCAATGGGATCTTCCCTCTCACCAGCAGTGGCCAATCTGTACATGATCTACTTCGAGAAGAAAGCTATAGAAACAGCTGACCTAAAGCCTAAGCTATGGATTAGATATGTTGATGACATATTCATCGTATGGTCTTTCGGCAGGGAAACTCTTCTTAGCTTTCTGGATCATATAAACTCCATCCACCAAAGAATCCAGTTTACAGTGGAATTTGAAGAAAATTGCCAGCTACCATTTCTTGATGTACTTGTCACTAGGACACAAAATGGCGACCTACAACATACAGTTTACAGGAAACCAACGCACACAAACAGATACTTAAATGCCGATTCGCACCACCATCCATCACAAATACAAGGAGTCGCTACTACACTAATCTCCAGATCCATAAAACTCACTGACGACACCAACAGGGAAAACGAAATTCGCAACATAACAAATGCCCTTAAACAAAATGGTTATAAACATAATATAATAAATAAAGCTATCAATAGACAGACCAATGTGCAGCGAAAAGAACAAGAGCCCACTGACAACAAGTTGAGAGCCACACTTCCATACGTCAAAGGCATCACAGACAGAATAGGACGAATTCTACGCAAACACAATATAACTACAGCCTACAAACCCCAACAGACGATCGGATCCACGCTTAGAAATCCTAAAGACAAAATAAAACTGGAAAATCAGGGAGTCTACAGTATCTCATGCGGCACCTGCCATCACACCTACATAGGTCAAACAAATAGGAGAATTTCTGCTAGGCTAGAAGAACACAAACTAGCCATACGAAACAAGCAAACAACATCTGCTCTGTTTCAACACCATCTAGAAACAGGACACAACATAGATTTCAACAGTTGTAGACAGGTGGCAAACATTAACCACTACAAGACAAGGATTATCCGTGAATCCATAGAAATTCATAAGAGTGGAGGACTTAATGTAAGGGATGATACTTTACACCTATCAACAGCTTGGAAAACCCTCTTAAAACAAGAAAAACCTGAAACACGACGACCAACAACTAGTGACGACGCGACACAGGCGAATGCACACATCTCCAACACCGAGCAGAGCCCGAGACCAGCCAAGCGGTACAATCTGCGCTCCCAGAACCGTATAAAAGGCAACATCACAAACCATACCCTCAGTCAATCGTCTGACACCAGTTAGATAGCATTGAAAATGCCAAGTGCGATCTTGGCGAAACGTCTGCAAAATTCCGCAAGGAACACAAATGACCAACGGATATACTCCCGGAATGACAGAGCACTATACATTTTTGGTTCCATTTAAAGAAGAGTTTTTCGCCTTATTAACGATCCTTTGCTTACAGAAAGGCTTTCTTCTGTTTCCCTTCGTCGGGCTGTAGGGGATCTACCGCTTTTTTATAGGTATTTTTACGGCTTCTGCTCCCTCACTTGCAACTTCCAACAGGGAAACTCGTGGTGCCGCTCGTATCTATCCCTATACGCTCCAACCGAACAATCCCCGAACTTCTCACTTTGTTCGTTATTTTATTTCTAGAGTTTTTAGATTGTGGAACTTGCTGCCTCGATGCGCGGCGGACATCTTGCCTTCCCTCCAAATATTCAAATTTTTAAGTCCCGTGTTAACAAATTGCATTTTACCTTGCTAAAGACACCCACAGTACAGGGTGGACAAAATTGATCGTTTTTATAGGCTACCTCAGTTATAACTTGAGTTATTAAAAACCGATGTAAGTGTTATGGGCTCGATTTTGAAGAAACTTAAAACGGCGTTGTCAGAATTTAAAAAAATTATTTATTAAAGAGATACGAAGGAAAATTGAAAAATTTTCGTTTTTGATTTTACCCTATATATCCTTTAATATAAGAAATAGAAAAAAGACATAAAGATAGTTTTTGTAGAACTTTAGGTAGAATCGACAGAAAGTATTCGAGTTGTTATACAAGGTTGCGTCAAAAGTTACGATATCAACATGATGTTTTTCTTATAGAAGACCCTGTATATTTTTTTACTAATTAATATTCCTTGTCACTGCAATATCAAATATTTATAGCATAATATCATTACTTTTTATTGTTTTTTAAATATTTGTTTTGTGCGTACCCGTATCAACACCTTCTTTTACAATATCATTTTAAGTTAATAAATAAATGTAATAATTAGGTTTTTTAGGATTAAAAGTATAAAAACAGTAAAAAATAAGGGTTTAAAAGTTTAAACACAATAAACAAACATTAATACCCACAATGTATATGCTTATTACTAAAATGTTTCTGTTTTTTTTAAATATAATTAAAAAGGATTAAACCTCTTTTTGGACTTAAAAATATATAAATTTATTTTAAAATTTAAACATACTAAATTTGTAATATGTTAACAAGAACGCTATCAATACAAAAGAATATTACCTCTTTTAAAAAATATGCTACAGAATAGGAAGGTAAAAAAACAATGTTTTTACACCTGATAACCTAATGGCATCATCCCCATATAACCAAATTTAATAAGTTAAAAGATAATTAAAAAAATTTGGCTCTTTTAAAAAACAAATTTTTTTAATGTATTCATACTTTCAAAAGGATATTAAAGTTAGTATAAATCATTGTATAATTAATTTTAACATGTTATTAATAATATAATATATTATTGTAAAAAAGGTGTTTATACGTGGTGCGCTCAAAAACTAATATTAAAATTTAAATATTTAAAAAACTATAAGAAATAATCACAATATGTTTTATATATTTGTTATTGTAGTGACAAGGACTATTAATTAGTAAAAAAATATATAGGGTGCTTCATAAGAAAAACATTAAGTTCGCATAACTTTTTGAAGCAACCCTGTATAAAAAAATCAAATACTTTCAGTAGATTCAACGTAAAAAGTTGTACAAGAAATGTTTTTATGGTTTTTTGCCATTTCCTATATTAAAGGATATATAGGGTAAAATCAAAAACGGCAATTTTTTAATTTCCCCTTGTATCTTTTAGTAAATAATTTTATTAAAATTCTGATCACGCCATTTTAAGTTTTTTCAAAATCAAGCTCATAACAGCTACATCAGATTTTTAATAACTCCAGTAATCACTGCGATAGCCTATAAAAACGCCCAATTTCCCCCTGTACGTTAGTATTTAGGCGTTCTGACTTCATGGGTTGTTGTTGTTTAAAAACAGGGTGAAAAAATAATTAGGCATTTGTACGGTCAAAATAAAACTTCTTGTATAATCACATGTCCAAAGTTGCGTTTTCCCCAAAAAAAAAAACACACAACAAAATGATGAACACAACGTGGGTACTTAACATAATAATAATTAACTTTGGAAAAAAACATTAACAACAGAAGCAGTGGTATCACAAAAATGACACTAAAAAATATTTGGATTTTACAACTTGCAGGTGTAGCTTAGTAAGTAGTATACATAATTAAGGACATTATTTGTATTAACTCCCATTAAACATTAAATATAGTGCCTAAACCAACAGACCCATGCCATTTTTAGTGTGATTGAATGCAAAAGTATAGCCACGGCAGCAGGGGCCCTAGGTCAAAAACTAGGGTCCCCAAAAAATACGTGTTGGAAAGCAAGAAAAAATTAGAAAGCAAACCAAAAAAGTCCTCATAATAAAAACAACCTTATTTAAACATTTTCATATACTTATCGACCACCCCAAAACATTTTGAGAGCAAAAAAAAGGTCTTTACCCTCATTCTTTTCCGCATTTCTTTTAGTATTAAGCCCTGTGGCCCCTTTAAACTCCAAGTGCCCCCTGACCTTGGAAGCCGCGGGGGACTGTCCTAGCCCTGTAATATCTACGTCACTGAGCCACATAGGCATCACTATGTTAAGACGACTGAATTTTAAGAGACTGAAAATAAACGGTGTTTTTTAAAAAAATAATTAAATAGCCCTAGTTTGGAAAATGGCCGTTTTTGAGCAAATCGAATATCACAACCAAATGTTAAGCTAAATATATATATTGACATTTCCGTTTCCGCTCGCTGTTCGACGTTTCGATTTCTAATATGGCATATCGAAACGGCGAACAGAATCTATAAATTGACAAACGCAAAGTTGTTGTTTCATCTTTTATCTGAAAACGTCAAATGGCAAACGGAAACAGAAACGTCAATCTATAAATTCAGGTTTTATGATCCGTTAAAAAAGCAGCCACCTAACCAAGCAAGTTCTAAAAAGTTGAGAAAAGTAAAATTATGTTTATGCAAAAACTTTGTACTTTTACATTTAAAAATTTTTTATTTAGATTTAGATTTAAAACCTTTCGACTAAATAAATTTACATATACGTAAGACCTTGTGTCTCAAGAATTTTTGTTTTTATTTGTGTGTACGCAGCAGGAAATAAAAGGAGTCGTAAAATTGTATGTATATTGAATACCGAAAATCCGTATCTGTCCCACTAAGCGATCCTTTTCAAATAGGTTTTTAAATGGTATAAAAAGTCTTTTATATTAGGACTTATATCTTTTTTATTGACAAGATTTACCTAAATTCACTTTTTCTCAAATGCCCCATTCATATCCTCGCTATTTGGTTGTGACATTCCATTAAGACAAAAACAAAATTGCCTATTTTCTAATACAGGGTAATTTTGTTATTTTAACCCTAAAGTGGACACGTGCCTTTTGTTATGTAAGTAGGCGCGTGGGGGTCAAATTAACCCACAACCGTAAACATCCAATAAACACTTTTTTATTTTTTTTTAACTGACGAATTTTATTTTTGTTCGGTGTATTTCTTATAACTGTATTAAAAATTAAATAATAAAGTTGCTCAGAAACAAAATACTGGTAATTGAACATTTAAAAATAATTTTAATTGAAGTTACTGTCATTATTTTTTAAAAGCTGATTATGGAACGGCAATACGAGAAAAGCAAAAAACTGAATTTTATTATTAATTAGTACCCTTCACACTTGGACTAAGTTCACATAAATTAATTAAAATAAATTATATCAGCCCCAAAATGCTTATCCTAGGTAGACCCTTATCATTATAATAAAAAAATATATATGATCTTTTTTATTACAATAATTTCTAACAGAATTTTTACATTTTGCCTCAAAAACATAAATGAAACTAAAAAAACGTAAATCTACTTGAAAAAAATATTTAAAATATTTATTATACCAAATGGAGTGGAAGTTTATTCTGAATCTGTTTCTTCTTGTTGTTTTAGATCTAGGTACTTCTTACAAATTGTTTTCATATGATATTTGCACATTATGGCTGTTTTTATTTCCACACAAAAGTTTGATGTCTTATTGTTTTTTGTCAGGGACAAATAATACATATGTTTCGACTTCCTGATTCTCCCGCAACTCGATATACATATTGCTCAAAACTGTAGGTTAGTAGGCGCGTGGGGTTAAATAACCCCCACGTGCAAAAACGATAATTTTCTCCAAAACGGTTAAAGTTTTAATAAAAATCGCCCTAAATATGACTTTAAGAAATAAAAAATATATATCTTGTTAAATCTAGTTAATTAAATAGCATCAAAAATTATTGAATAAAAAGTCTATTACATTTTTTATTCGCTTACGACTTATGGTAAAGATTTAGTAAAAACCTTAAATTATGTTTTTATTGTGCAAAAATTATTAAATAAAGTTCAAATATATGTTGGTAGTAATACAAAACAAAGCAATCTGTTTAACAAATGGTTAAAATTTTAATCACATTTTTCCACAATTTAAATGAGTAGCTGAAAGAAATATTTTTATAATTTTTTTTTTTTTTACTTGAGATATTTTGCAAAAACCATTATGAAGAATACCCCTTTTTTAAATATTAAAAATTACAAGTAGAGTAGACTCCCTTTGGACCAATTGTATTTTTTTTTAGAGACTCAATATTTTATTATTTAATAAACCTAATTAACAAAATTACATTTAGAAGTGATTTTTTAAAGTTTTTTTTACCCAAAAGAATTTAGTTTATTCGATTTTATATTTTGTAAGAAATACATATTTTTATGTGTGAAAGCAATCTGGGCAAAAATCGCTTTAGCTGTCCACAATCTCAGTAACCATATTTTGTACAAAACGTTTCAGTTTTCCTTTATTTAATTTACTGACCCTAATAATACTAAAATGGTCTCACAAGTCATAAAAGTCTGAAGGGGTCGCCAGGCCAATTTAAAGAAAAGGTCAAGTTGAGTTGTTTAATAAGGGCTAAAGAAGCTGTCTGCGTCAAGGAAATATTAAAAGATAAATTGGATTAAGTATTTTATTGCAAAAATTGGCATAACTTGTGAAAATAGGACGATAGTTAGTAATAATAAATAATTTTTAATCAATATGTGAAAATATTCCAATTCAGTTCCTAGTTTGAAATAATAATAAATGTGTTGTAAAATTGTTGTTTTCTGTAATAAAACTAAGACAAATAATATTTTTAATATTATTAACGCTTTTATGTTCAATGATAACTTTTTATGTTTATTGGTTGCCCAATATCTTACGCCAAACACCAAAGGCGTAGCTAGGATGTGTTTTAATGGATGGTATTTATTTGGGTACACGCCAAAATAAAATTAAAAGTACTAAAAACCAAAATAAAATTTAACAAGTAAAAAGATAATTAAAAATCGACGTTTCGGTGGCAAATCTGCCACCGTTGTCAAGACAAATGGAATAAAAATAATAAAAATAAAAACTTACTATTATATAGGTTTTAAAATTAAAAATTTTTATGTTTTTTCTAGGATATTCTGAAAACTTTGACATTATTTATAGGAAAACAAGTAAACATCACAAAAATGTAAAATGTCTAAATTAATTATTTTACAAGACTTTACTTCCAGGCCACTATAATACCACATTCTGTTTAAGGTGATGTATAATTTAAACTTCCAAATATGATTACAATTTTAAGGAAACTCCCTATTCATTTTTTAACATTTAAATTCTGCAAATTATTCCTGATATAAAACCGAAAGTATATGTACGAATGACCGCAGAATAAATAGTTTAATGAATATTGTGCCATTTGTCTGGACCTTTTTAAACGCCGTTTTCTCTTAAACCAAAAAGATAGGTTATGGATATACTAAAGGTTAGTTCTGGTTAGTTAAAAACTTCTACCTGCAAATATCTCTTGTTAGACATGGTAAATTGCCACCAAACAGTGTGTGTATTATGCATTTAATTACCTACATCCCAAGTTAAAAAGTTTCTTTATTTTGCTTAACCGTACTACCTTGACCCAAAAATATTATTAAAATTTATGTTTGTCTTATATTTATAGGTTTTGCTCCTTTTATTGATGGAACCATTCTCATTAACCCTACCTCACCACCAGCAACTACAAGTACCTCAACAGTAGCAACATCCGCGGGCTACGAACTTGCAAACTTTCCGGAACGGGATCTTCTCTTCAGTCTTACCAGTACGGAATCCTACTTAGACCTTAACGCTCAGGATTTGGAGTTTGGATTTAATGAAACAAAACGTGATAGGATTTTAAGGACGTACGTTCGAAATTCTTATTATTTTCATTTAAATGAAATATTTTCGACTTTAAAAAATGAATACACGGATTGGGAACGGCCTAGTCAAAATCCGTTAAGTGTGCGGGATGCGACATTAGATGTGTTAAGTGACGGTCATACAGTGGCGCCTTTAATTAGGATAGGATACCTTCATTCTTTAAGTGGTGGAAAGACGTTTTTTCTTCATTTTCAACATCATACAGGGGAAAGAGATTTACCATTGGTAAGTACCTGGATTTTACTTGGTAATATTTTCATATTTCGATTTAAATAAATATACATTTAATATCAGTTAAAGCTTAATACCGATAAGCAGTAAATTTATTTTTATGTCTTGCACTTTAATCTTTTTTAACGGATTTACTTAAAAAATTCAAATCTTATAATTGGTGCATAAATAATACATGTATTTCAGAGAAAAATTGGCAAATAAAAATTTTTGGATAGCTGCTGGGCGCCATCTTAGAAAAAATACTGTCAAGGGGGTTCTTGTGGCAAATTATTTTTTAAAGTTCCTGACTAGTACTTTACAACCTTGAAATATCGAGTTAATAATTTCACTTTCAACAAAATGGTAATAGTATAATAATAATTATAACCTAAATACTCAATTTGGGTGATATGATTGTTATATAATATACCGGGTGTTTTATTTAAAAGGTGTAATTTTCGGCCTACCCTGTATATAATTACCATTTATGATTTTTAAAAGACTTTTTAGAAAATACCATTGAGTATAATCTCAACTTAATAAACAATATTTTTATTAGTCTAATCGACAATTTGATTTCCTGCGAAAAAGAGTTACAAGTCTCCTAAAAATATAGTTAATGGCTTAAACGATACGAAATGGTATCTGAAAAAAGAGTTTTTTTATTATATATTACTGCAAATTAAAAATACAAGAGTTATTAACAAAAAACTAAAAAAATAGCCTTTTAGCTTCTTTCCAAAATCTCAAAAATTATAATTGGTGGCCCAAATACTATACAAGTTTTGAAAGAACAGGAAATTATTGTAAAAAAGTTTTTAATGCCCGAAATTGTAGTTTCAATATTTATAATTTATATTTAAGGTTAAAAAACGTACGTTTGCACGGCGGTATCGGCATGCGCAATCCGCCACTGTAGTGTACATAAGTCTTAAATAATTTTATATTCAACTGTCGATGCTGATAGATTGAACGCAATTATTTTTCAGAAGAATACGTCACATGCCTGATTTTATGTGCTACCTTTTGGACAAATAAATCAAGTTCAAATTAAACGATAATTTAAGCTTTGGTTTTTAGCAATACAGGGTGTTTTTAAATTCACAACAAATATTTTGAAACGTATTTTTAAAATAATTATATGTATGTTTTTAGTTGTCCTGTGTACAAACATGTACCCCGTGCTAGCTATATTCATTCCAAGTTGCGTAAAAAAATATTTATCTTAACTGGAGCTATATTTTTACACCAAATGTCAGGAAAAATGCGCACCTACACATGTTATTTAAGGAAGTTTTTTGTCGCTTGTTTGTAAAAAGGTAAAACCTTGGTTTTCCGGAAAGTTAAGGGCGAGATATTACTGATGATAACCAATGTATACCATATTATTATTTAAATTAACCCACAATTAAATGGAAATTTAAAAATAAAAAAAAAAAGTTTTATCTAGACACTTTCAAGAATATGATTCCGCGTTAATAAAAGTTGTATCAACATTTTTCAAAAAGTTATTTATTTATTAATTATGGAGCTTTTTTATTCAGGTACTTACTAAAGATAATCAAAAAATGTTTTATTTAGGTTTTTTTGTTAAATAAATTTTTCTTTTATTTGACAATATTTAAACAAAAAATATTTTTTTTCGAACCTAAAAAATTATATATCACAAAATTATAAACTTAAAAACATTTTTCGCATACCTTTATTAAGTACCCAAATTAAAAGAGCTCCACAAAGCAAAAAATTAAAAAAAAATATTTAAATCTTTATTTCATAAAAGGCGGTTTTTTTCTGATAACTGAAAGCCGTAAAAAACTAATAATTATTAAATGAATAACGTTTTAAAGAAAGTTGATACAACTTTTATTATCGCGAAATCATAATCCTTAAAGTGTCTAAATGACATAACAATGTTTTAAAATTTTTAAATTATTATTTAATTCCGTAAAAAATTATTTAAAACCTATGTTCACTACAGTGGCGGATCGCGTATGCCGATATCATCGCACAAAAGCCGATTTTTAACGTCAAATAAAAATTATAAATACTGGAGCCACATTTCCGGGAATTGGAAACTTTTTCACTAAAATTTCCTGGTCTTTTAGAAACTTTTATAATACTTTAGCTGTCACTTATACTTTTTAAGATTTTGGAAAAAAGCTGGAAGGCCATTGTTTTTCAGTTTTTTGTTAATATATTTTTTTGATAAAATAGTCAAAACTACATCTTTTTTAAATTCCATTTCGAATCGTTAGCCATCAATTATATTTTCAGGGGACTTGTAATTATTTTTCGAAGGAAACCAACTTCTCGACTAGAATACATATGCATAAGATAAAGCAGAGGAGTTTATTTAATTATTCAAACATTTATTGTTTTAATTTTTTTAAGGGTCAATACCTTCTTAGCAAAGTGCGAATTGATTTTTACCGTAATAATATTGTTTTGGCTCAATCTAGTTCTTTTATAATTTACGACGTAACCTTTTTGGATTTTCCTGTGAGTATTATTTATCTTTTATACTTGTTCATTTTTGTTAAATTTCTTTTATGCGATTTGCTATGCTAAATGGTAAATACCGTCTTCGTACCTTTTTATAATCTCTTTCACGGAACCTAAGCTGTTCCATTGTTTTTATATTTCTTGGGTTATACCCAACTAAATTCGTTTAATAATATCACCTAAATTAATATACCTTTTGTAATTTAACGGTTCTGCAACACACAAACACTTAGCTTCTAATGAAATTTATAATTGGATCATTTATTTAGTACATCTAATATTCCAAGCCGATTTTCAACGTTAATTAAACATTATAAATACTGGGGCCACATTTCCAGGAATCGGCAACTTTTTTACTGAAATTTCCTATTCTTTCAAAAACTTTTATAATATTTTAGCTGTCACTTGTACTTTTTAAGATTAAAAAAAAGCAGAAAGGCCACTGTTTCTCAGTTTTTTGGTTATAACTTAGGTTAATTTATTTTTTTGTTAAAACAGTCCAAACTACTTTTTTTAAAATGTCATTTCGAATCGTTTGAGCCATCAATCATATTTTTAGGAGACTTGTAACTATTTTTCGAAGGAAACCAACTTCTTGACTAGAATACATATGCATAAGATAAAGCAGAGAAGTTTATTTAATTATTCAAATATTTATTGTTTAAATTTTTTCTTTAAGGGTCAATACTGTCCCAGAAAAGTACGAATTATTTTTTTCTATACGTAAATAATATTGTTTTGGCTAAATCAATTTTTTTATTATTTACGACTTAACCTTTTGGGGTTTCCTTTAAGTATTATTAAAATTTTTAATGTTTGTATTTTCATTAAAAATGTTTTATGCGATTTGCTATGCTAAATGGTAAATACTGTCTCCGTACCTTTTTACACTCTCTTTCACGGAACCTGAGCTGTCCCATTGTTTTTATATTTCTGGGATTATACCCAACTAAAATCGTTTAATAATATCACCTTAATTAATATACCTTTTTTAATTTAACGGTTCTGCAACACAGAACCACTTAGCTTGTAATAAAATTTATAATTGAATAATTTATTTAGTACATCTAATATTCCAAGACATTAAAATTCATTTAATTTTTCTGGCCAATTAATCCGAAAACTTTTTAATTATTTATTCGGATCTGGTCGGTATAGGCAGAAATAAGAATGCTAAAGGGATGGGGACCCCACTTCCCGGACATGAAAATAATATTTTACGTCGGATTTGGAATACATACAAAGTATATACTGGTAGATTAAATATTTATTAAACGGATTTTTTCTTTTAATTTGAAAGAGAAATCCAAGCGTTTTTAAAGCATAAGACATGCCATGTTAATTACCTTTAAATATTGGCTCTCCTATTAATTTAACAACAAAATTTTATAAGACTATTTTGAAGTGGTTGATAAGACATGTCGATATTGACACACTAAATTTCGCTTTTTTTTAAAGTTACATAAAACTTATTTAAGAATTTTTTTTGTAAAATCAGTGCATCTGATACATTCCGTAATGATCGGGTATGCAACAATTTCACAAATAGTTTTTCCTAATTACCTAATAATTGGCTAATTTGGAAATAACAAAATTTAGGTTTTTTTTAAAAGTCCTATAAAATTTGGTTGTAAAATCAGTATGGGGGCAATAATTAAAAGTATCAAAATTTACATGGGATTTTCTATGTAGGCAATGCACTACCCGGTAAATTTTTTGTCATGCAGCAAATTAACCTTGCCATAGTACTAAGGAAATAATAATTACTTTAAGTATTTAATAAAGAATATTACATAAAACAATAAAACCCTATAGTATACCAAAATAGGGAAAATTTGCAGTAATTAAAGATCACGTGGTACGAATATTAATATTAGTTAAAGATATAAAAGCCCATCATAATTATGAATGTAAAAAGGTGAGCCAAATTTAATATTAAAATTATGCTTGGATGTGGGCTTTTCCGCAAAAATAATGATAGATCTAAATGAGTGTCAAGTTCCGAACTAAGTCCAAATATGTATTCACAGAAACAATATAATATTCTGAATAAGTGTGAAGCTATCTATCTCTTTGTTTTATAGTATGCCTATAAAAATTGCTGTTATTTAAAAAGATAAGATCCTAAATAAGGTTAGATTTGACTTAGCCAGTTTTTATTTCATCAGTCATTTTATAAAGATATTTAATTTATTTAAATATTTTCTTTTTAATTCTGATAAAATCTGGCCAAGTCAAATCCAACCTACTTAAAGATTTTATATTTTTAAATAAGAGCAATTGTTATAAGTATTTAATTAAACAACAAAATAGAGTTTTTATGATGATTATGTTCTTTTGTTTCTATGAATACATATTTGAATTTTGTACAGAACATGGCCCTCAGTTAGATCTTCATTCTTTGCGGCGAAGGCCACAGTCAGGCATAATTTTAGTATTGAATTTTGCTTACCATTTTTACATTTATGTTTTTGGTGAAATATCATTACTTTTTGTAAGTAAAAGTAGGCAAGTATTAAGATTTTTTTTTTTACGGTTTGTATGTAGATTTACTTTTATGTATACAGTGCGTCTATGTAAGTTGGCGTCATATGGGAAACTTCTACAATACAAATTTTACGAAAATAAGTTATTCTTCCTAAAATATAATCATCAGATATCAAATTTGGACATCTACGATGATTTTCCATGAAGTACCCTTATTTTTGCTAATATTAAAAATTCCTAAAAACAAAAGATGTTTAGAAATAAAATTTACTTTTGAAATATGCCATCTTGTGTATCTCTATATTAGTGCAGTGTAGTCTGGGGGCCGTGGCCGATCAGTGTCCACGGAGTTTCAGAGAGTATTTCTATGGATTTTTACCCGCTGAATTCTAATTTCAAACTTGCTTTTGTGTCGAAAATGAAGAGAATTTGTTATAAACAATTTAATTGTTTATAAGGCTCTAGCTCCTAAACTAAAAAAAATATATATAAATTAGGTAAATAAAATAAGAATATATTTATTTTAGTAAAAAATAAAATCGTTTTGTCGAAAATATTGTCATTCGTGGCTTTACGTACACTCATACTTATTATGTACGGTTTTAGCCGTTCGGCGCGTAACGACACGCGCGCTTAAAGTTTTAAAAACTGATTTAGCATGTTAAAAAATATATTTAAATTATGCATATTTTACACCAAATGTTTTCTTAAGTCGCACAATTTGAAACTTGTATTTGAAAAATTATGATCATAAAATGGATTGCATAATGTAGAAACTTAAATTTTTACCATTATCGCAGAAAATAAAAATAAAAATATATTTTTTGTAAATAAACAAAATTAATAAATAAATAAATAAATTATTCTTTATTCAAAAGTTTAAAAGTTTACACTCTTGAAAGGACGAAGTTCATCATATACTTTCGTATGAGTTGATCTACCACTTAACCTGATAGTCAAGTAAACTGATACACCTAAAGAAACTGTAGATCAGGAGTAAATAAGTTAATAACATAAAGAAAAATAGTGATTATTACTGTACACAGTAAATTCAGGCCCATCAGTAAACTTGACAAAAAAAATAAGCAAATTATAGAAAAAAATAAATAAATAATACATGCAAATAAGCTACTACATAAAAAAATTATATTAACAAAAAAATCAACATACATACATATACAAGTAGAAAAAAAACATGTACAAGTTATTATAAGAAAAAAAAACTAATGTTATTTGATTAAGGATATAAAAAAGAAAAAAAATATATACAAAAATAAAAAAAAGTTAATTCTTACAGAAAGAAAATATTACCCATACTCAAATACCCATAAAAAAAATATTGTTGCAGTAACGAAGAACAAAAATACGAGCGAGAGAGGATAAGAAAAAAAATTATAATATATATTAAATTTATACCACACACATCTTTAAAGTTCACCTAATAGAAATGCCTTCATTTGTATTTTAAATTTATTTAGAGATAATACTTTAAAATTATAAGGAACCGAATTATAAATGGTCGAGACGTTGTAACTAAAGCTTCTGCGAAATAGGGTTGTTTTGTGGCGGGGTGTTGTTATGGTACCTTTATGTCTAATATTTAAATTGTGGACGTCTGTTCTAAAAGTAATTTTATTGTAGAGATTCAAAGGTATTTTTGTTTGTATTAATCGATGGTAAAAGGCGGCACAATGCATTTTTCGTCTCTGGCTCATACTTAACCATTTCAACCCCCTTAATCTATGGCTTACGGGATTTCTTCTGCGGATACCACAGACAAACCGTATACAAAAGTTTTGAATTTTTTGTACCCGTTGAGAGTCCAGTGCAGTCAAACAGGAACCATACACAATATCACCATAGTTAAAAGTGGACAAAACAAGGGAGTCACAGAGCAGACGCTTTGACTCGAAATTCAAGACATGCCTGGAACCATACAACATTTTTAATTTAAAAATAGATTTTTTAATACATTCGGAGACATGTCTGTTAAATCTCAAGTCCGCATCCATCCAAACCCCCAGGTTTCTTACTGCCTCACAAAATTCAAGTGGTATATTACTGACAGAAATCTGAATGTTTCGACTTAAGGTTTCTCGATCCTTTGGTCTACAAAAAGCAAAGCTTTACTTTTACCTGGATTAAGTAATAATGAGTGTTTCTGTGATACCGTATTTATCATATTTAAATCGTTGTTAATTATATCACAAGCTCTATTCATTTCTGAGGGATAAAAGGAAAAGAAAACTTGTGTGTCGTCCGCGTACATTTGCATGGAGCAGTCAGAAGTAAACTTATGGAAAAATGCCGTATAAATTGGAAATAAAATTGGCCCTAAAATGGAACCTTGAGGTACGCCACAAGTTACTGATTTTAGATTGGATAGTTTTCCATTTAAACAGACGCGTTGCATTCTATTGATTAAGTAGTTTTCAAAAACAAAATAGCTGAATTGCAGAGGCCTATATATTTTAAAATTTTTAAAAGTGCAATATGGCTAATAGTATCAAATGCTTTGAAAAAATCCAATAGCACCAAAACCGTTGCCATTCCTTGATCCAAAGCTCTAAAAATGTGATCACTCACAGTTAACAGAGCAGTTTCGCAACTGTGATATTTATGGAAAGCCGATTGGGAGTCTTTTATTATATTATTATCTTCCAAGTGTAGCACCAATTGTTCCTTTATTAAGGATTCCAACACCTTGGATAATATTGGGAAAATACTTATTGGGCGCAGATCTTTAAATTCTTTAATATCATTACTTTTAGGAAACGGTACGACATGCGCGAGTTTCCACTGTGAAGGGTAGACAGAGTGAGAAATGAAGAAATTTATTATGTGGCATAAGTATTTAAATAGGAATTGCATTTGTAAAAGTGGTTTTTAATTCCAAAAATCTTTTTTATAACAATTTTCGATATGAGCATTACCCTTACGAAAAAAAATTGTTTGAATTTTTATATAGAATAAATTTTTCCGTAAAATTAATAATAATAAAGTTTTGACGCCAACTTAAGTCATTTTTTCGTGTTAACCGTATTCATTGGAGTAGTTCCAATCGCATTTAAAATGACAATGTAGATATGAGAGTTAGATAGAGATAGGTATTCAAATGTTTTTAAAATGTTTTGAACCGTATTAACACGAAAAAACGCATTTAGGCAAGTCGCTCACTAAAATGGTAAGCAAGTGATGTGGCGGCCAGTTGGTGCGTCAGCAGGTCTTACACGTATCTGCGTATATAGAGCTGCGCGCTCACCCCCGCACACACCGTTGACCGATTGTTTAGCCCGTATTACAAGTTTTTGTATGAGGACACAGTAGCGTAGCTAGGCGTAAGCTGTGTAGGCGGTCGCCTACGGCCTCGCGCCTGGTGTGCATTTATAGTATGGAAAAGACAGGTAATATTGTGAATTTATTATATAAGGGACAAAAGGGGGCCTCGCGGATATTTTTGCCTAAATGGCTTCGCAGGAAAGGTGACGATCCTTTTTTTTTGTTTGAATTTTTTTTTCCGCGAATATTGTTTAACAAAGGAGGCCTACGCCTGATTTTGGTCACGCAACGCCACTGTGGGGACACCACTTATTTTGTGATTTATTTTTACTTTTATATTTCACTTATATAGCAAATATAATAAAACATATATTGACATAGTTTTAAATATCTACTTGTTACGTAGTAACGCCACAATTTAAAAAAATCCTCTCTAATCCGCCCTATTTTTTATTTTTTTTATTTTTAGATTTTTTCCTACGTTTCACGCAATTACCGAGCTGGATTCCAAATTTTATTTTTCTAGGTCATCTGAAATTGGGTGAGGTTTTGATTTATATGTCAGTGAGTCAGTGGAGAATTGACTACATTTTGACCTTCATATCTTTATAACCGTTTGAGCTAGCTTTATAAAATTTGGGCTTCCAGTTGTTCTTATGGAACACACGTAGTTGTATGTATTTACGTTGCAGCGTGTCTAGATAAATAAATTTAATATATATTTATTAAGTAGTGTGCTTAAAGATACACTATTTTGTAAACCCATAATGTGTTAACCCATTCTATCACGCAAAACACGATTGTGTACTTAGATACGCTCGATAACAACATATTATCATGCTTTTACTTAATCATCGCAACAAAGTTTAGTACAGACTTGCTTTGGAGCCCAAGTTTTGTACAAAGTAGAAAGGATTAATTTTCAGAAGGCTATATAAAACGCGATATGCATTTATTACATGGATTTACATATAAAAGCAGGACGTTAATCTTAGATTCAAATAGAGGTTTTAATAGTAAAGTTTCCTTGATGCATGTCACCCATTTAGTTTGGTAAGGTATTTTCAGAAGAATTTTGTACAGCTGGCTGGTCTTATTAAAAGAGCAGATACATTTTATAAAATAAAACTATACGCTACACACGATTACATAGGGACACCTATCAACAAAAAGATTACCTAAAAATATAATTAAATAGCTAAAAAAAATTCGTTCTTAAAAATAACATTAGCCAATGTTGGTTTAGTTGTTTTGTAAAATGCCTAGCAAAAGACTTTGAAAGCCCACTCTATTCGGGTATTTTAAACAGTTTGTTTAAATAATTGTATTTAATTTTAAATACTTTTTGAGAGTTATTAGAATTTCTCTTAAAACTTTCTACCATTTTTTGTAACTGGGGAATGACATGGTGTCGTTCTGGTTTTATGGACTCCCAGAAGTCTATAGAAGGTCTTTAACAAATTGGATTCAACATTTTTACCTTGATCTGTATGTATTTTGATACTTAATAAATTGATAAATTCATTGTTAAAATAGTACGTCGGTTACTTTAGAAAAGTGGTAGGGACCATATAGTGATTCTCATATTTATTAAATAGAATTTGTGCTGATATGTCTATGGCATTTTTTTACGACATCTTGCCTTGGCTTCGTGATTTAGGTTGCTTACTGAAAGCGAAGTTCCTAACAATACAAAGGCTTGCTAAAAATCTAATTACCGTTGCTCTTAAGAAAAACGTTAGTGGCAGAAAGGATAGGTAACGTACCGGCCGAGCCCTTAAAAGTACTTCTATTTTTTTTTGCTTGTGGTAGTGCCAATTAGGTTATTTCAGAACAAAAGTTTTTAAGTTAGTGCGTCACGACCTTTGCTGGCAGCAGGTTCTACATTCTAGAAACTCTGGGGATAAAAGAACAAACAAAGTGGGAAGTTCGGGGCCTATCCAATTGGACCGTATAGGGATGCATACGTGCGGCAACACGAGTTTTTCTGTTGAGAGCTGCAAGAGGGGGACTTTACTATAGATATTTCGTCGAAGCAGAAGCCGTAAAAGTATCTATAAAAGAGCGATGGATCTCCCACAGCTGAACGATGGGCAAGAGAAGGAAGTATTTTAATAAGTAAAGGATCATTAATTAATATTTGCAAATCAATCAATTTCTCCATTACTTAAGTAAGTTAATATTGGTGGTTTAAAAAAATTATTTGAAAAAAATTGTTTAAGCGGAGTATTTTGTGCACCTAATTTTTTACCATCACCGAATAGGATAAAATCAACACCTAAATTTGCCCAAAACATAAAGAGAACGAACAGATTAAATAAGATATAAATCTCTGACTCTATTAGTTGACCACTAACTAACATAATTTATGCATAAAACAAGGTTCTTAAGATTTGAAATAGTCCTATACATCAGACTTAAATACCGTTAGTAAATTAATAATGTCAAACATATAAAACGTATCCCAATAGGTGCTTTCGTATTAGATTCCTGAATAAAATTTATATTTTGTTATAAAGAATAGTTTTACTTGTACCAACTTAAAGCAAAAACGGGAAAACATTTTTAAATGGTTTTACTTAACTTTACCTGTTTATTAATTATTTATTTGTTATCATTTGTTTTTTATTATTTGGGTAAAATCTAGTAATTGGAATTTAGCCCCCTTTCTAACGACCGATAAAGCAAAAATTAAGTGCCTACTCTTAATCTTAATGACAATACAATAAATAATAGTACTTCACGAAAACCTCAATATGATTATCAAATGATTGGGCTTGATTGGTAGAATAGAACCCACTATAAAGGATTCAAATCCAAGAGGGCCGCTGCCACAAAATGTGTGTGGCGAACATATTATTTCCACATTTACCTCAAAATGGGTTTTAAATAAAAAAGCTTGATTGGTAGAAAAAAGCTCATTTAAAAAAATCCAAGGTGGTCGCCGCCACAAACTCCAAGAATGGCAAATTACATATTTTTCACAACTACCTTAATATAAATTCGTTGGTTAGTTCTGGTAAGTTATAGTGAGGTATTAAATGAACCCAGCAAAATATGAAACTAACAAAACACAAAACTTGAAAATGAATTATATAATTAACCGGTTTTATTATACAAAAAACTAAAAAGTAGTTCGGTAAGACCTAGCTAGCAGATCGCCCAAATAATCTTCTTATTAATCTGGGGTATTGATCAGACAAATGATAAAATCGTTAGGCACTTAAAATTTTTATTATATTATTTACTTCGGATGCGCTACGCCCAACGGTTTTATTATTTGTCTGATTAATACCTCTGATTTAATAAAAGATTGGTGCGATCTGGAAGCTAGGACAAATTATTTTTTAGCTTTTAGTACAATAGAGCGAATCGTTCAACATAATTTTTTTATATAATTTATTTTTAAAATAATTTTAACCAAATGCCCCAAGTGTATGGTACATTTATTGTAAACGATATCGCAGCATAAAAAAAAAGTTAAAAAAAAAACAAAGTTGCCCTTCAGGGTTAAAATTGCGTTAACAAGATTTTCGAGGTTGACCTGGCAATAGCTGCCGTTTCTACTAAAGATTTTACATTTTTAAAAATTTAATTTGTGGCATAAGCATAAACCCATTACTAAAAAATCCAATTTGTATAAATGGTATAGCTAACATACTTTAAACACTGACAAAAACATAAAATACCAGTCATTATTGAACTAGTAGCAGATTAAACAGTTTGTTGTTATTTTGCAAAAATATTTGAAATCCCTTTGAAGGTATTGCCAAGTCACACTCGTTAGGGTTTTTAATGTCTCTTCTGTCAACTTAAGGCAAAGTCAAATCTTACATGAATTCAGCAAGCGATAGCTCAGAAAAATAGTTTAAAGCTCTCTACATAAAACGAATATACATTTTTTTAAATGCTGCTTTTCTTAAAATGTGACAAATGTAACAGTCCAAAAGCCCGTGAGCGGCAGACGTTCGTCATTTTGTAAAAGCTTAAAGTTTTTCAGCGCATGCTTCCATGTGACTTTGGCAAGTACCAGAAACCATAGGTAAAAAATTAAAATTTTCAGTATGTTATTTTGTAAAAGCTAAATTTTATATTGTGTTACTTGGGCACCTATTAAAAGATATTTTCTTGGTCGCAAGACAGTTTTGACAGTTCCGTTTGGCGGACAAACATTTTGGGGTTGCCCAATGGTCCAAAAAAGTCCAATATTTCTGCTATTTAACAATATATAACAAAAGTTATATAAGATTTGTAGATTTTCCAACTGGGCATGTCCTAAAAATATTTTAAGGTATACAGTGTCTCAAAAAATGTTATTTCTGTAAGCTTAGTTTTTTTTTGTTTTTTTCAATATTCTTTATACATAAAAATATTTTTAGGACATTTCTTACTCTTTGTTTGACCCTCGGACAGTGCGGACGTGCGTAGAGGACTACAAAGTTATTCCCGGAGTGGCGGTTAGAGGTGCCGTATGGACGTTTTTACCTTCGGGGATCAAGGAAAGAATTCACGCTAAATTGATGTCATCTTTCTTCTGGATCTAAGCGCTGTGAGTAAAAATTCCTATAAGCTGATGGTATCCTGTTTGGTGGTGAACACGAGGTCTTTCTCAAATGGCGGGAAATAGATGGGTGCCACGGGAACTGTCAGTAGTGAAAGTAAAGGTTATACGTAACACCAGTAACAGGTCTTGGTTTGACAGCCGAAAATTTATGCATTGCATTGATTGTAGAATTATTTTTGTTTTCTTTTGGAATTTGTGGAAGCTACGAGCTCGATTATCCAGATTTTCCGCCGACGAAGCCCTGGAAAGCATAGTCCGGAAGGGGGAGAGTGGTGGATTGGACCTGAAGGGACCAAAACCAAGAAAAAAAAATAGAATAGAATAGAATAGAATAAAGACATGTCTAGTTTTTTTTCCAAAATGACTAAGGTCCGCTGTTTACGGGCTCTTACTTTATAATAAAATATTTAAAAAATGTAATAAGAGACACTATGGAAATAAACTAATGTCCTTTAGTCTTTTTTACAATTATTTTAATATTTTTTCTTTTTTAATAAAAAAATATTTATTAGTAATAATATGAGTACTTATAAGCAGAAAATTAAATTTATGTTGGGTTAATATGTGATAATACCAAAATTACCATAAAATTTCAGAATTGCTTATTCTTGTCCACTACTCAGCTTTAGCCATTGTATTTATCTGCAGAGATTATATAAAACAGCGTTCTAGTTAAGCGCCATATGTATGCGAAGGGTGAAACAGACAGTACATTTCGAAGCGGGTTGGCACAATATGTTGTCCACTAGCAGGTCACGTTAAGGTCTCCCTTCTGTTTTTCGCGTCTAAACGGAGCTAACGGATTTATAACTTTGTTATGTTGAAAATTGAAATTAAGTCAAGCTTATTTTTATTGGGTAACTTATATCCTAAAAACCTATTTTATGAAAGCAGGCTATGACAAAAGAAATAGTTTTTATATGAAACGTTTATTTTTGTTAGGGGACCTTTGTTATATCAGCCGGGGAGACATTTATAGGCAGTAGTATTTACAAATAACGTTTATGGTGGCACTACCGCATTGTCTAAAAGGTACTGTAAAATGCTCAAACTGCATGTTTTATTGCAAGTCGGTCTATATAAGGTCGCGACATTCGGCTATATTGCTTTGACGTGTTATAACGTCACATCTCCCATTTTTCGGCCATGTTGTTCAGTGCCGGAGATATACAGTTTATTGTATTATTAGAACAACCGTTATACAACAGTTTTTAATTATTAATCAGTTGTAAATTCTTTTACTTTAAATAAAAAACATTTGGAATTACATCTTTCAACAAATATCACTTCCAAAACAAAGCAAAATGAAATGCGCAAATTCTAGACGCCACTGGAGCTTTGATTTTACCCAGTCTTGCCAACTTTTCTTCGTGGCCTTCCTTGCGTCCCCGACCTCGAACCGCCTAAAAGTTGTAGATATATCGCAACCTTATAAATATAAACTAACCTTGGCTAGAACAACATTGACAAAGACGGGAAAAGTTAGGTTAAACATTTTTTAACCGAACTCACGGATCTCTGGTACTCAGGCATAAGCTTTTGTGGGCTGATAAAAATTAAAACATATTGGTTTTCTTGTTACATTAATATTGTACTACTACTAAAAATATAAAAAAGGGTATACAGGGTATCCCCACTTTATTTATACCGAAATAGCCTGACCCCTGCACACGATACAAAAAATAAACCTAGAATAAAAAGAAATGTTATTTGGATATACCCTTTTTATTGACAGTACCAATTATTATACAAGGTGTCTCAAAGGCAGAACTTTTATTATTAAAATGGTTTTTTTTAATGCCACAAATTTAACTCCAATCGTGTAAAAATGCACTCATAATAACCACGACTAATAGAAGTGTACTTAACATGAGTTACAGGCATATCAAATATCACGATAACTTGGTTATTGGTTTAGTTTTTAGAAAGAACAAAAAATTAAGCTGAATATTCCGTAATAAAATAACAATTTATGTGACAATGGCATAAAGTGATATAGCCCAATTAACTTAGGCTTTCTCCTCGGAATCTCATGGAATAAGCTTAATATCAGTACATACCTTTATATTGATACAAAAAATACTCTCCTAAAATCCTCTATGATGTTGTGTAAAGAACTTGAAATATGACAGGTCAAATGTCAAAAAAAACAGTTTTTAATGAATTTCTCGTTTCTTTTACTCTACATTGCATTTATATTTATTGTAAAAGTTGTAGAACACAAAATTCTTTATTAATTTGATTCTAAACATTTTTTCTCATACCAACGGATCCGATAATAGGGGCGCAGTGTGTAAAGCACATTAGTGTATGTACATA